>PVLA01005148.1:0-155147 GCA_004027455.1 Hydrochoerus hydrochaeris | reverse complement strand
TCCATGAGCTCTTTCATTTCTCTCACATTATTCACAGAAGGCAAAACCCCACAATCAGTCCTCACAAAGGGGTTATCTAGAGGGCCTCCAGCAACCCCCCTGGAGTCTCCACCCTCGACTCCATATTGAGCATTACATAAAAACATACACATGTGAACTACACAAATTACAATTATCAGTACAAAACATTTCAAGATCCAGGCGCCCAATTCCCACATGCGGTGTCCTTTTCCTGGAGAAGCGATTGTCACCAGGCGTGGATGGACTAGGACGCGGCATGGACAGAAAAGGGCGCCGCACTCAGTGAGATCCTGTTTACTTATCTGTAACAGAGCCAGAGTCTGGCTTTTTGAAGAGAAATCTCAAGTTTTCCAGAGGCTTCCAGGAACAGCTTTCTCCTTTTGGGTGATCTTGTTCTTCGGACAGTTCAGGTGGATACTTAGTGATTTAATGAGATGGTCTCACGGAAGGAAAATTTGAAAAGGGGTTGGAAGATGTTGCTTGGTCAAAGGGTCTGGCTTCAATTCCTGTAAAGTACAGTAAAATAGAATAAAATGTAAAATTAAAAAAATAATAGCATAAAAGGAACATTGAGAGTCCTCAGAGCCTGTCTCCAGAACCAAGATCTCTCTAACCTGCTGCTGCCCTCCTGTCTCTGGCCCTCGTCCTCCTCCAAGGGAGTCACAAAACTTACAGGTTCTTTTCTCCATGGTAGGTCATAAAAACGGGAGCCCTGCTCCTCAGTGCAAATCATAAAGCCTCAACTTGTTCCTCAAACTTTGCCCACGTTGTTTCAGAGCTTGCTCTAAATTCTTTTGATTTCGCTCATCCTTGCCCAGGTCAAAGGCACTCACCTAGGAGGGGTCCTGCCCTGTTGCCTGGCGGGGGAAGGAAATTTGCAAGGAAAGGCCTAGAAGAATCTGGGTAGGCAGGCCTTGCTGAGTTTCCCATCCAGTGTGCTACTGTTAGAGCAAGCCTTTCCCCACTTTTCTACACGACTGCCTCTTCTTCAGAACTAGGGGTCTTCGAGTCACCATTCTGAAGGACCCCATATCCTCTAAAACTTTCACCAAATATGCCATGCTTTTCTTTTGTTAGTCTATCCTTTGTCATAGGCATGTAACCTGTGACCACCATGAGATGAAAAAGGGTGTCACACCCTTCTGCCCCTACTTGCCAAGTTTCATAGTACAAGGACTGAGTAAACCAAAGACAAGGTGAGGTGAGCTTCAAGGGAAAATAGAGTGCCAAAGACAAAGGACTAAAGGACTCTGCTGAGGACCGGAAGCCTAGTGAGCGGCAGCAAACCGTATTTCCACAACTTTGCTGTCCCTGCCTGTTCTCAAGTGTGCCGAACAGCTGTACATACGCTTCTAGATCCAGGTACTTCTTTGGCATCCTTCCCGCCCCCCGGGGTTAGTGAGGGGTTTGCTTTGTTCTGTTCTTCCCGGTATGATTTCCCACAGCTTGCTGCTCTGTGTCATTCTTTGTCACCCACAGGACAAGAACCCAGAAAGACAGAGAGAGCTTCTGCAGTGGTAGGAAGGGTTAGTCTGGAAGTGAACTAACTACCTGTTCCTTTTGGATGTCAGTAGGAATACGGTGTGTTTCAGGATTAGATTGGCCTTCAAACAAGGAGTAAAGAAAAAAAAAAAACAGTAAGTGGGGCAAAACTTGTATTTTACTTTCAATTCTTAAAAGACCCAAGGAAAAGTTTTATAAAATGTTCTTCAGTTCTTGGGTTTAAAGTAAGAATAAGTGTCTTAGTCGGGGGGAGTCCCAGAGATTGTGACCTTTGTGCTTTGAAAAACACGTGCAAACATCTCTCCTGTCACAGTAGTAGCTTGGTGGACACCTTACATAATATAACACCTGATAGGTCAACCAGAAAAGCCAGACAATATGGAGACTCACAAAAACAAAGCAGCAAAAAAGGATACATTTTGCATAATTTATTTCAACTCAAAATAGATGAATCTGCATTTAGTTGCCAACATGTAGTGTAGGACCAAGGGTTGGTCTTCGGTTTGGGGGACAACTGGTCTAACTTCTGCATTGTCATTGAGCCTCTGTAACAATTTATCTGTTCTATAATTTTCATTTTCATTTTTACATAGACAAGCTCTTCACATGTCTCTATAAATTGGCTTTTCATGGACGTGTATTTAATTAAATTGTAAATCATATTAAATGTCCTAACTCAGAGTTTTGCAGGCTCTAGAGCACGATGCTGTCTCATTCTGGTAAAGCCCCACTGGCTCAGCACAGCCCAGCAGAGGACCAGCACAGGGGGTGGGAGCAGGCCTTATAACCTCTTGCTCTTGCAATAACTCACTGGAGAACTGAATGAGTAAACCTTAACCCCTTCTGACGGCCAGGTCCCCGGGTGCCGAGTGACCTGGGGATTTCCCACCAGACACTAAGACCCTAGCTCTTAAAGATCCCAGATTCCCACACCAGGGGTTGTGCTGCAGCAGAGGGACCTTGGAGGACACAGCACATCTCAATGATAGCAGCATCCAAGCAATATGAAAAGACAACGATTCAGAAGGTACTGAGATAAAATCCAGTACAGTGGGTATTTAGCGAGCACTAGGCAGCAGCTGACATGCTTAGAAAGGCCTTTGAAAGCAGGCAGTAAATGCTGCTAAGACTGGCCTGGGAGGGTGCAAAGCGAGCTTAAACCTTGGAATGACTCTGGAGCAACTGGGAGATGAAGCGGGGCCACAGTAAAAACACATTTACACTGAACTGGTGACGTGGTTTGGAAAAATCACTCAGTCCCTTGTTGTCTCCGTATTACAGTTTACATGAAAAGGTGAAACATAATAAAACCATGTGGGTCAATTTTGTCTCAAAAACCAATGTTTTCTTCACTTGTTTTTTGCTTATCTGTTTTATTTTGCTTTGTAGCATGCTTGAAGTTGCCAGCATTGTTTACAAAAGCAGCAATGGCGACGTTGAAATTAGTGGACGCTTCATAGTTAATTCCCTGGCCTCTGGGTTGGAGGTGGGGGTGGGGGTGGGAGCCCATCATCTCTGACTGGAGCCTGTATCATCTGCTGTGAACAGGTGGCGATGGGCTGGTAATGTCTGTCAGTCAAGATGGGAAGAGAAAGTCTGCAGTGACTGTTGCCTTTCAGAGTCGCTCCTGCTCCCCACTGCTGGTCCTGCAGATGGAGAATGAAACTGGATTCAGAGAATCTACACTGGACAGAGCTTACCTTTAGCTCTGAGCTGGAGTGTGATCTGTTTTCCCTGACAAGATCTCCTCCCAAACCTGGAGACCAGGGACCTTCATGACAGTGAGAGCAGAGTCCCAGCAAGTGACCTGACCTTCCTCTCTGGATAGATGGGGCAATGTTAGGGTTTGGGTGTAGTTGACGTGCCCCCTCAGCCCCCACAAGTGTCATGTGTTGAAATGCCATCCCCGTTGTGAGATTTTACAAGGACAGAGACTTAACAGGTTGTGGCACTTAGTGGTAGGGCTTTTGGAAGTGATTAGTATTAGATAAGATGATTAACCAGGGATCAAGGTCCCTGATTAAACTTGGTGGCTTTAAAAGAAGGGAGGGATACATATGGACATGAGCTCTCTGTCCTTTCTCATGTGATGCCCTGTGCCGCCTTGGGACTCTGCCAACAGGAAAGTGATCACTAGCTGTGAGCGCTGGGCCTCCAGAAACGTGAGCTACCTACACCTACCTTTGTGAGGTGTCCTGACTCAGATACTCTGTCACAAGACCAAAAACCAGACTGATACCCTTAGATTCTCAGCCCCTGCAGCTACAGAAACTAGGAAAGGAAGACCAGCATGCTGCAGGAAAAGTTTAAACAGACTTTGAAACAATTCCTGCTCAATCTCTTCTTGACTTCCACAGAAAATCCAGGTTGTGCCCAAAGGAAGAATCTTATGTTATTCTTGGAAGAAACAGGTGTAAGCAGGGAAGCAGTGCACACTAGTCTTTGATGGACGCAGTCATTGTATATAATTTGGGGTAATTCATCTGAATAACCATAATTACTGTGGATAATGGTGAATGTTGGAAGATACTGGTTTGTCTTACAGGTGTTTTCTCCTTCACTACTTTCAGGACGATGTGAGTCAGCGCTCAGGAGGTCAGCAGTGAGTCACTGTCTCTTTGCCCTCAGCGAGCCCCTCTCACCTTTCACTTACTCAGCCACTGCACAGGCTGAAAGAAGCACTGAACATATTTCAAGATACGTACAGCCCCTGTTCTTAATTTTAAAATTAGTTGTGCATGACTTTCAGATATCTTTCTTTCATAAAAGCAAAACAAAAGGAAACTGAATTAAGATTCTTTTATATTCTCATATGGTTATGATTTGATTTTAAAGCAGGTCATTTGCCCTTAATAAAAAATGTTCCCAATTCTTGTGAAAAGGAAAATGTTACAAACATCACAGTCTGACTGGTACTGAAAAGCAGACGATGGTACAAAATACATTCATAACCTTAGATTTTCTAGTTGCCTGTTTAAAAAAAGAAAAAGTGATGTTTCTATCAGGTGATTAATTTAAAATGAATTACATTCAACACAATATATCAAAAATATTATTTCGATAATAAATATTAAAAATCATTGGGAGAGTGTCCTTTTATGGCTACTAGCTGCTGTATTGGATAGCACTCATCTGAGAAGTCTTTTACATCCTGACAGCTAATCTTTGTCTCTGTTTTGTGACTGTGTCTTAAAAGAGAGAAACTATTTAGAGCATATTTCAAATGGAAAATTTTCCATTCCCTAAGAATGTTGATAACTGCAGCCATTCCTGGTTTTTCCCTGTAACCCTCTCATAGCAAGAATTCAGTTTGTATGGAGAGTGAGTGTGGAGTTCAAGCAAAATGACTTGGCCTCATGAACTCTAGTTTTAGCCTCTTAAGAAATCAAATTACTTCAATGAGAATGATTATGACTTATCATCCAGTAGTAAAAATGTTTATGCTGTCCTTTTCAGTCTCTCTAAATGAGGGCAGAACATTCAATGCTTTCATCACACCCTTTCAAAATGATGTAAGCCCAGTTAGTAGGTAAAATGACATATGACATTAGTTCCTTACATGTGGGTGCCGATAGCTTTCCTCCCCGTCACTGGCTGAGAGGAGGCCTTCCTCCTCAGCTTGCCCAGGTTATTGTACAGTTTTTTTCTTGGTAAAGTCCAGGCCATGTCTACACATGTGGTACCTGTACAGCTCCATTTTATTGCTTTTACTCTAATATTTTACCATCATAGCTCTATTTCAGGAAAGAAAGACAAAAGCTACTGTCTGTTTTTCTGTCACTTTGGCAAAATATCTAAGATGGGCTCACAGCTGCAGAGATTTCAGTCCATGGTCAGAGGGTCCCGCTGGCCTGTGGGAGGCAGTACAGCATGGCTGGAATGCGGGGCAGGACAAAGCTGCTCACCTCATGACATCTGCAAACCAAGTCTTAGACAGAGAGGCCGGGGTCCCAGTGTTCCCTGCAAGGGCTCCCCCCGCCCCAGTTACATACCTTCCTTGCTCTGGGCCCACCTCCTATAGAACACATCACCTCCCAATAGCACTGTGAGCCGGCAGCCAAGCCCTTAACTCCCAAATCTTGTGGAGATAGTTAAGATCCCAAACACAAAACAAACCCTCTGTGATTCATTGTGCTGTCTTCTTGGGACAGAAAGCATCCCTAACTGTGTATGACTGAGCCACTGTAGCAATGCCTGCTGCATGATTGGTACTCAGTACCCTTAACTGAATGCAAGAGGTTCTGTCCTGCATCGCTTTACTATTCCATATCATACACCTCAAAACCCAGGCTGGCACTCATTTTCTCAGTGAGACCTGTGCTGTTTAATCTCACAGCAAACTGATATTTCACACTGAAATTTCATACATTTGACATTCTCCGAGTGCTTTCTCTGAACTAGGCACTGTGCCTGCTGGAGGTGGTGAAACCCAAGTAATTTGAAGGGGTTCAGGAAATGCCACTCTAAATATGCCACTTTGGAATTCACACAGATGGCCTTTGGGTAACCACCGAAGGAGGGAGGGGCTTTCTTTGAGCTCCCCTGTCTAAGATCAAGTTGCCTGTGTCTCAGTTCTGCTCTCTGACAAGTGGAGGTCCACTCAAATCACAGGAGCCTAAAAGTGGATACCGTGCCCAGACTGTCACACACTGCCTGGGGAAGGGATTGTTCATGTTTCCAAGAACCCACTCATTCCCTTCTGAGCTGCCTGCATCCCCTCCCCATTCCCTGCTAGGAAATGGCTGTAATAAGTTGCTAGACATCACTGAGCTTTTGGTACTCATTTCACTTTCCCAAGATAAATGTATCTGTCTTTTCTCTGTTAATCTGCTTACTGATGACTATTTGCATAGACTCAGTTTTTGAGCCTTCAGAAGGTATAGGGAAATTTTTGCTTCCCAATAAATGGTGAAGAAGATATGGAAAAGGTAAGTATAATGGGCATTGGGCTTTTTGAAATACCTTCTATGTATTTAAACCCTGCTTGAGTTCTCACAAGAGGAACCAAAGAAAGGGCTCTCTGAATAGTTGCAGAATACTCCCATTTGCCCAACCAGTGTACTATGCTTTGTCTGCCTCAAAGGCAGTCATGATAGCATAACTAAAGACACTCACAAAAGAGGACTGTAATACATTTTTCAAAAATGAAAACATACACAATTTTTGCTATGCCCCATATTTCTCATAGTACTAATAAGTGATTTTTAAAATTATATTTCTTGGCCCTTTTGCTGCACTCAGATGACTTCAGAGGCCGAGGGGAGCCTCAGTTGCCCTTCCCCTGCACCTGAAAGACCTCTGCAGCTGATGCGGTTGTCACACCCAGAGGAATTCTGCACCAAAGGGGAGCCTCAACTGCCCTTTCCCTGCACCTCAGCAGCCAGCAAGATAGTCAGCCACCCTTCCCCCACACCTGGACAACTTCACTGGCCGAGGGGAACCTTAGCTGCTCTTCTACTGCACCTGAAGGACTTCAGCTGCTGACCAGCTTGTGGACCACCAATTCTCCCCACCCAAAAGAGCTCTGTGCAGTCTGCAGACTGTCAGTGACCACTACCACCACCTGCAGTACCTTGTTGGGCTGGTGGAAGCCTTGGCAAACTCTCCTGCTACATGGAGGACCTCCGAGGGCTGGTGACAGTGTGGTGAGTTTTCCCCTCAAAGACGGGACCTCAGTGGGTCAACAGGAGCCTTCCCTCAACTTTAGAACCTTGGTGAGCTGTCAAGAGTGTGAGTGAGTCACTTTTCCATACAGAGACTCCTGGGTGTGTTGCCAACAAGGCCTCCCCTCCCCTGGAGGAATCAGAAAGGGTCTAAGAGACCCCCAGTGACACAGTAGTGTGCTGGATGGGGCACACACTATAAACAGGTAGATCTGGCTGCCTGGAACAGCCTGAAGCCACAGAAATAATAGGAGATAAGGGTTGGTTTACATCAATACTCCTAGGATAGCCACTGAGGAAAAATACAGGGCTCATCCAACAGGCCCTGCAAGAGGAATTCAGGTGACTGGCCCCTCCCCTACACTGTAGGATCTAGCAATTGGGTGAACATCAACACACAGTGAAACCCTAAGACTCCCACGATGGACAGTTGAAACTAAAAGAATTGAAAAGATCAAAATATTGGCTCAAGAGGTGAAAATGACAAAACAAAAAAGAAAAATGCAATTTCAAACACCCAGTCCATCAGTAACAGGTATAGGAGACATCAAAATAAAGGAAACTGGAAGGGATACACCTGAAATTCTTGAAAAGATAGCAAGTGAAAAAAAAAGGAACAAATCTATGAGGCTTTAGAGGAAATCAGATTAGAAATAATCTCTCAGGTAAAGAAAGATATGGGGAACTTAATAAAGGAGTTGCTCAGCTTAGCTAGAGAAGACACAGATAAAAAAAAAGTACAGGAGCATGAGAAAATGATGAAAACCATGAACAAACGATATGGGAAAGAAATAGAATGCATAAAACAAATTCAACAAGATAACTAGAAAATTTAAAATGCCACTGAAAACTGGTGAAACCACTGGAATGAAACTGAAGATACACTTTCAGACCTTGAAGACAGGATCACAGATAGTGATCACAAAAGGAAATAACTTTTAAAAATAACAAGGGATCATGAAATGACAATCCAACATCTTCAAGACAATGCAAAGAAAAATGATGTAAGACTGATAGATGTCAATTGAAATGTAGGAGTCAGTGCAAATGACATAAAAAAAAACTATTTGCAGAAGTAATAGCAGAAAATTTCCCAAACATGGGAAAAGTATCTGATATACAGAGAGATGTGAATTATAAGAATTCCAAGTATTCATAGCAAAAATAAATCTATACTGAGACATATGATATGATTTCAATATCCCTAAAATCCAGCATAAAAACAGAATCCTAAAATCTGTTAAAGCCACAACTCATCTATCAAGAAAGGCCCATTAGAATCATGGCAGACATCTCAACACAAACCCTCAAGTCAAGATGAGCTTGGAGTGAAGCATTTCAAGCCCTGAAAGAAAAGAACTTTCAACCCAGATTGATGTACCTTGCAAAACATTCTTTGAAAATTAATGGAGAAGTAAAATACTTCCACAACAAAGGACAACTGAAGAAATTCATGTCCACCAAACCAACCCTAGAAAGACTACTGAAAGACATATTAGAGAGAGACTACAATTCCCAGAACAACAACAGAAAGAAACCACCAGACAGGGCAAGCAATTAAACAAGGGGGAAAAGAAGGGAACCAACAGCAGGAAAATAGCATGACAAAGTTGAGCCAGTACATATCAGTTACATCCATTTTGTACATGGCCTGAATTCACCAATTAAAAGAAACAGGTTGACAGAATGAATCATGATACAGGACCCAACAATATGCTGTGTACAAGAAACACATCTGACTGAAAAGGAAACTCATAGATGAAAAGGCAAAGGATGGAAAGCAATATTCCATGTGACAACCCAGAAAAATGCAGACGTAGCTACTCTCTTTGCAGACAATGTGAACTTCAAACTAAAAATGATCAAAATAGATAAAGAAGGTAACTACACACATGTTAGGGAAATAATTCAAGAGGGAGAGCTAGCAATCATAAATATATATGCACCAAATGCAGAAGAACGCAACTATACAAGACAAATACTAATAGAAGTGAAAAACCAAATATGCAATAACACAATTATAGTAGAGGACCTTAACACCCCATTGTCACAAAGAGATAGATCAACTAGAGAAAAAGTCAGCAAAGAAATAGCAGAACTGAATCAAACCTGTGAACAAATGTTACTAGATGTTTACAAAGTGTTCTACTCAACTGCATCAGGATACACATTCTTCTCAACTGCATATGGGACATTCTCTAAAATAGACTATGTAGTAACCCATAAAACATGCTTAACTAAACACAAAGAGATTGAAATTATCCCATGAATATTATCTGACCATAATGCACTGAAATTGGAAATTAACAGCAAAAGAAACTTCAAAACCTACATAAATACATGGAAATTAAATAACACCCTCCTTAGCAACCAATGGGTTACAGGTGAAATTTAAAAATATCTAGAAATTAATGAAAATGCAAATACAATATCCCAAAACCTGCAGGACACACTGAAAATGGTCCTAAGAGGGAAATATATAGCAATGAATTCTTACATCTAGAAAACAGGATGAGCACAAATAAAGAACCTAATACTGCAACTCAAGCTCTTAGAAAAAGAAGAGAGAGTCAACTCCAAAGCTCATAGAATGGAAGAAGTTGTAAAAACCAGAACACAAATTAAGACTAAGAACTGAAAGTAAGAAAACAGTATGAAGAATTAATGAATTGAAGAGTTGATTCTTTGAAAGAATAAACAAAATTGATAAATCTCTAGCCAACCTTATCAAGGCAAAGAGAGAAAAAACTCATGTTCATGCAATAAAGAATAAAAAGGATAAAATTACTATAGATCCTGTAGAAATTCTGAAGATTATGAATACCTACTTTGAAAATCTTTACTCACAAAGGCTGGAAAATACAGAGGAAATCAACAGATTTCTAGAAATATATGAATTACCAAAGCTGATTCAGGAAGATGTAACAATTTTGCATAACTCAATATCAGCTACTGAAGTTGAAAATGTGATTAAAAACTTACCAACAAAGAAAAGCCCAAGTCCTGATAGATTTACAGGTGAATTCTATAAGAAATTTAGAAAAGATTTAACACCAATACTGCTCAAACTTTTCATTGAAATTGAATGGGAAGCAATTCCTCCTGGCTCATTCCTGGAGGCGAGTATTACTCGATACCAAAACCAGAGAAAGACCCAAGCAAAAAGAACTATAGGTCAATCTCACTAAGGAACATAGATGCAAAAATTTTCAATAAAACACTGGCAAATAGACTGCAACAGCAATATATGTGCACCTATGTTTATAGCAGCACAATTTGTAATAGCTAAAACTTGGAAATAACCCAAATGTCCATCATGGATTTAAAAAAGATGTAGTATAGAATATTACTCAGCTATGAAGCAGGATAATCTCAAGGCTTTTATAGATAAATGGAGGCAATTTGAGACCATACTCAATATGTGAAATAAATCAAACTCATTTTTGTAAATAGTGTCTTATCTCCCTAGTGCAAAAAGTAACCTGAAAGAGCAATAATATCCAAATATGTACAATAGACAATGTGATAATAAAAGGGAAAGAAAATGCTCAAAAGGAAAGAACTGGGGTAGGGGAAAAGAAAGAAGGAAGAAGGGAAAAGATATGTTTTATATATATATATATATATATATATATATATATATATATATATATATATATACAAGATAGATACCTAAACTACTAATCTCTTTTAGTTCATCCAAAAGAACAGTTTGTGTTTTCCTTGTTTGTTTGATCACTTTTTGTGCCTAAATCTTATAAACTGAACAACTACTTCTAAGATAACAAGATGCAATATATTAGTGTTAATTTCCTATTTTGAAATTCTGTATCATTGCTCTCCTTTTATGTGTTTTGCTTTTTTGAAATAAAAGAAAGGAAAAGAAAAAAAGAAATAAGATGATACTTCTTTCTAAAATAATTACTTCTTTTTCAAGATTTTGTTAGTCTCACTGATCTATGCTATAGATCACAATCAATCATCATCACAAGAGGCTTCATGCTTAGTATCTGTTCACTAAATATTTAAGCTAGTGAATTTATAAGTCATCTGTAAAGAAGAGAACACGTTTATTAAAAAAAAAAAAAAGTATCAGTGAGAACCATCAGTGTCTCCTGAGATCCATGCCATGTTGGACTTAGGGCACTGGGAAACCCAGCAACCAGCTCACTGCCCTGGTAAGTGGCTGTGGCCTGGCAAGCCACAGCTGCCCCAGGGCGAGAACCATTAGCATCTCCTGAGATCCACGCCATGTTGCAACTTAGGGTGCTGGGAAACCAAGCAGACAGCTTGCCCTGGTAAGCAACTGTGAGCCTCCCGGCATGCAGGTTGAGATTCAAACATCCACCCCGCCACACCCTGTTAGCAAATGGGAGCCAGAGATCTGAGCATCTCTTGCGAGGTTGACTATATGCAATATAGCAAATAAGGGGGATTTCCTTCTACCATCTCTTTGAAGGCAAACAGTTTTATCACTGTTTTGCTTTGTTCTGATTAATGGTATTGCTCTGTTCAATATTCTATTTTGATAAGTTCTATAATGTTCTGCATTTCCTTTGATTTTGCTATGCCTGATTGAAAGAACAACTATTGTGAAGAAAACGAGATATACTATGGTACCTATGACTGTTATCCCGGTAACCAGCTGTGAAGTTCTGTACCAATTTCACTGCACTGTCTCAATTCACTTTGTTCTGTCTTGTTCTGTTATATTTTACTACCTTCAAAAAAAAAATAAAAATAAAAAGATATCAGTACTTTTCATAAGCTCTCAGTAACTACTGTTCTGGATTATCCAGCAGTTCAAACGTAAAAACGTGGGTATATGTGTTTTCACACTTTTTAATACTTTGCCATTAAAATTTGTTTAACTTTTTATTTTTATAATATTCAGATGGCTATCATTCTAAAAACATTTTCCAGACATTTGCATTTTTTTGTTAAAAAAACTACAAAGCCTGGTATCTTTCAAGAAATATGCTACAGAGTATAATTTTAGTGCCAGGAAAATCTGGGCTCACATCTCCATTCTGTGACAATGTAGCAGTGACTCTAATCCAACAAACTGACTTCTCAGCATCCTGGTGGATTCAGCTGTAGGAAGAAGAAAGAAAGACAGGAAAGAATGAGGAGGAGATGAAAGGAAGAAAGAAATGAAGGAAAGAGAAGGAGAGTGAGGAAAAATATTCTTTCCTTTTGGTGTTGCTAGGACAGCAGGGGAATCAGCAAAAAAACAAGAAAATACCCAGCAAGTTTCCTGGTATGAATCGGGTATACAAAAAAAATATTAATTATTATTATTGTCACTTGGCCTATCAATTGATTTGTCATTCTCAAAAACGGTTTTCCTAAAAAGATGAGAGTGCTTTTGTCTCTGGGTCATTGCTCGCAGTGCTCTATTTGCTGCACTTACTGCAGTGATGGTCTGAATCACCCTGGTGACTCCGTCTCTGAGGGACGGATTTCCCCTTTCCTGTCATTATGTCTTTCTCTTGCTTTTTGTTGTTCTTGTTTTGATCGTTGGGTCTCAGCTTCTATCAGTCCATGGTGACTGGGTTTCCTTTGGTGAGATGGTGATGTTCATGACACATCTGAATTCTTTTCTCCCTTTCTCTCCCCTCCTTCTTCCTCCCTCCATCTCTTGATCCCCTTCCCATTCTACTTGTTTTTTATTTCTTATTTTTCATTTACATTTTGCTTTTTCCTCTAAAAGAAATAGTGTGATATTTAAGCATCTGTGTCTGACTTGTTTCACTTAACATTATGGTTTCAAGTGCATCCATTTACCTACAAATCCCTCAGGCTTATCCCAGCACAGTAGCACAAGGCTTGCTTGTTTTCAAACAGTGGTTTGATGGCTCCTCGTTGTTCACAACAAGGATTTCACCTTTCCAGCAACAATTTGGGAGGGGAAGGCAGTGGCAGTGAACATGCTTTCCAGGGAAATTTGGAGACGCACTGCACCAGGACACTGGTCAATAACATCAGCCAGTATTATCAAGGATATTGGTTAGTATATTACCCAGCAGTCAAGCCACGGCAACTGTAGTTAAAAACACTAAGAAATGCCACAAGAAGCATTGAAATCACTGAGGTCCTGAATTAAACAAAAGACTTGCCCCAGAACCACTGTCATAGGGCAAGAAAGTAAGGGAACTATTTGTGAGAAGAGAGAATGGGAGAATGAGAAGAAGAATCCAGACATGCCCATGGCTAGGGCAAAGATGGGTACCTTAGCTTCCCAGTCCTCTAACTCCTTAATGAAGAGAAACTCTCATGTTGATCTTCTTGTGCTACCAAGTTATTTTCTTAACTATGATAGCACATTGCCATAGAATGCTGATGGCTCTCATTATAAAACATGGATCAACTTACACAAATCACAGCTTCCTGATGGCAATGGAGATAGCTGTGGGTACCATTGGATGAGGTGCCTGGATTACTGGTCTCTCCCTGGTGATTTATGTCAACATGTCCATGCTCAGAGGACATGTGTTTCACTTTGGATGCAGTGTATTTGTGGGAGTGATAGTGTTAATGTATTATTGGCTTTGGGGTACTGGAGTTTGCTTTCAGACATGGTTTCTACATTCTTTCTGTCCTGGACAGAGTTGTTCAAAACAAGTGCAGAATTGGAAAATTGCCTCCAGTTTTGCTAATGAATCTCATCCTGGAAAGGGAATAAGATATTGTGGGAAGTTAAAAACTTATAGTTGGACTTCTGCCCTTTGAATCAGGATGTGAAAGCATGAGTAAAGAAGCTCTGATGAGGGCTCCCTTTGACCCCAATTATGGTACCAGATCTAGGGCAGGGTTTTCTAGAGAAGGAACTTAAAACAGAAGCCAAAATAAATGAAATTGCTTAGCTCTGAATCCAAGGTCACCCAGGGCTCCTCCCCGGAAATGTCTGCAGACAGGGACACTGCCACTTGTCCCAGGCCTTTCCCGTCCTCTTCATCAGCATGGGAGGTGAGGGTCTAGGCTGGCCTGGCTCTTCTCAGGGAGGGGGCACAGTCACTCCTCCAGTGCCATGAGTCAGGCGCATTGGTCACCTGACACACAGAGCAGGACCCGAGGTGGCCTGGTACAGTCATGTGCCCAGTGTCCAGTTTTCTCACAGTCCTTAACTGGCCCTGAGATTTCCCTTGGAGGACTTGGGTTCCTTGGAAGACAGGGTGCTTGAAGCATTGCTATCTGTGACAGGCACAATTTTGGTCTTTAGCTCAGCCTCGCTTCTTTTATTCTCACTTAGATCCTGATAGTTGAACACAGAAAAGGCTGTGTCCACCAATTGGATCACAGAGCCCTGAGGCTCCACCTACAAAACTACCAAGATCTTTTGAAAATACTGGGTCTTTCTGGGCTGCTAGCCTCTGGGGGAAACAGTGGGAGAGACATCCTCCTGAGAGGTAGGTAGGCACTGACAACAGGATCAACCAGGACATCCTTTTTTCCCCTTAGAAGACTACTGTAAGAACCATGGTGGTTGGGCCTTTGTAGAAATAAAGAGCCATAACATCCCGAATATAAGGGATTTCACATCCCTTTATTTGTCTTTTGCAAAACAAAAACAAAAAACCTGAAGAATGTAGAATGCTGTTCTGACCCATCTCTTGCCATTCCCTAGGTACCGGCACCAAAGAGTACTGCAATAGTAAAGACGAGGGTGCAGTCCCTGGTGTGCTAACTAGCTACCTGTGTGTGGTCTGTAGAGAGATGAGGCTGAGGCTCCTCAGAGGGCATCACTTGCAGAGAGGTGCAAACCCAGTAAGAGCCAGAGCATCCCTGTGAGACTCAGGACTACTACGAACACTGCTGGTGAAGTCCGTGGCCTAGGTACCTTCTTATTTATTCATTCTTTCCTTAGAATCCTCCTTACCTTCTGGCCTGCTACGACTCCTTCCAGGGTCAGTTTGATATACAGTCTCATGGTGAGGTTGCTGGGACCTGCAGGGTTGGCCCACTGACTCATTAAAAGGAAGAATCTTGCCCAAGGGCTCCTTTGGAAGCTCCCAGAAAACTAGGGTGGAGTCCACAGGCACCACTTGAGAAACATATCCCTTACCTTTACCGCAGTAGTAGGAAGATGGCTCTATTTGCATATTCTCAGCTGCTTGAGTTGTCCTCTACTGGCTGTCTCTTTGTGCATTTCTCTTAGAGGAAACCAGAAAGGGATCTTGTCCAGTTGAAAAGAAATAAGGGAGCAGTCCCACATGTTCTCCCAAAATAGGAGGCTTAGCTCCCATCTACAAGGTTACATGGTCCTGGTGACCATGAAGCTACTTGAAACAACAGCAACAAAAATGGTAGACCACGCACACCTCTCCACTCTCCCACGTGGGGGAAAGAGGGGAATGTCCCAGCATGAAAACACCTCTCCACTCTCCCACGGGGGAAAGGGGGGAATGTCCCAGCATGGAAACACCTCCCCACTCTCCCACGGGGGAAAGGGGGGAATGTCCCAGCATGAAAAAGCTTCCTGGATTCTGAAACCAAGGGGAGAAAAAAAAAGTCTTCTTGGCCATAGATTTGAGAGAGAAACAAAAACAAACAAACAAACATAAAATGTCCAAAGGGGCTTTACCTGCTCCTGCTGGCTCTGCCAAATATATGGTCAGGTGTCATAGTCTCCTCTTAGTGGTGATTTCTAGATTCTTTCTGTCCTGAACAAAGTAGTAGTAAAGACAAGCACAAACATAGAAAGGTTTTATATTTGTACTATTTCTTATGTAGGAAAGAAACGTTCTGCAGGGAAAGTTTGGGCCAAATAAAAGTAGGAACATAAGTACACTTTATAGGATGAGAGTGTGTTGGGGTCTGCCTAGATCCCTGATCTCCTAAATGGTGCACAGTGAAACCCAAAGGAATGAGACAAGCAGCATGATCTTTATTAGGGCTCCTCTGCAGAGTTCGTAACTGTGACAGCCACCTGACTGACCATTTCTGGGTGGCCCTTGTTTATTCAAAACAAGGAAAGAGTTGAGTGGAAAATGCAGAAACCTGAGCAGGATCTTGGGAGGGGTTCAAGGACCCCTCTGAGCAACAGACAATGCTAATTAAGGAAAATTATCCAGAAAAAAAAATCTCCAGTTAGCCTCAGCTGTGGCCTATTTTGCCTCCTGCGGTGTCTCCTTGTTCTAAGTTCAGCCACGCTACAGCCCTACACATGTATTTAGCTTCAACCACACTAACAAGTGTAAATCACTGTGGAAGAGCAAGGACAGTCACAAAAAGCTCAGTGGTGATTGTCCTTTTTATATCTCACACTCTCAGGTTGACATCAGTCTAGGTCATCCTATCAAAAGTTCCAGTTCTGATAGGAAATGAAGATGGCACTCTGACTAGGTCCATGTGTGAGGCTTTGGACTCTGCCATGCACGTGCCCAGGCATTTTGGAATCAACAGGTTATGTCTACTTCCCTGCCAGTCTGCCACGCCGTAATCTCCTGTCTCGAGACCGGGGTGCCCTGGTACAAAGCAGGAAGTTGGCATAGAGGAGAAAAGCACAGAGTGTGAACCTAGAGACTCTGTAGAGCCTAGAGTGAGAGCAGCGTGGAGCCCCACTTGAGAACAGGGGAGTGCAGGTGTTTTAGTCACTTTCCCAACCCTGGGCCATAATACCGAACACCCACAACTTCAATAGGAGGAGTTAAATTTTGACTCACCTTCAGGAGCTCAGTCCATGGCTGGCTGGCTCCTCGGGAGAAACAGCATGGTAGAATGGTGTCGCGGTGGAGGAGAGCAGTCAGGAAGCAGGGTCGGGGGAGAGCACCAGAGAAGTAGGGACCAAAGACCAGACACAGCCCCAAGGTCACACCTCCATGACCACCCAAAACAAACACAAGCCAATGGAGCTGACAAGCTAGTGTTACTGTCACAGTGAATATTTATCCACTGTCTCTGAAAGTCACTATTTGCAGCTGTTCTGGGGGACTCTCATTCTTCTGCACTGGGATCTAGATCAATAACACTGTTGATATTTCCAATTTTATCTTATATAAAATGAAAACTGGGCACACTTGCAGGTAAGGAATGAGGATATAGGGACCAGATGCTGAAGCACAGTTTCTGCCACTCCCTAGAGACTGCCAAAGCACCACATAGATCTTCCCTCTACCTGCCCTGTGCTCCACTCTGTATTTCACTGCCTGATGTGCACATTGTAATACACAGCTGATAAGAGGTGGTAATTTTCATCACAGCAAACCCACTTTCATAACAGAAGAAATCTTTTGAAAAGTCTGAAACAAAGTCTGAATTGCACTGCTTAAGAGAGTGAAGAGTACATGCCAACATAATATTTAAGGGTGTACGCATGACTCACAAACACACCATGCATTTCTTGCTACCTGAGCTTGATAACAGCTCTTGGCTGCAGACATCAAACACTTGAAGTTCAAATTCTAAGAAGTCCTGGAAAAGCATCTCTTACCCCAGCCATCACATCAGATGCTCTGGCACCCGGTGACTCGATCTCCCCAGATGCACAACAGTGCAATTTCCTCCGGCCTCCCTCTTTCCAGCTCTCAACCATAGAAGCAGTTCTACATTTTGGGCGCTGTGCCTTTTGGCTTTTACCCCGGGAACAATCACTTCTTACAGAGCATTTGTGAGCACAGAGTTCATGGGAGCCTCCCAAACACACTCTTCTTTTCCCAGGACTGGCTGTTGTCCTGGGAGACCTGAGATACATAAAGATTTCATATCAGAGCCAGCTTTGAGAAGAAAAATGAGTGATTTATTTAAATTAAAAACATCATCTTGCTTCCTCCAGGGGCAAGATAAAAACTCTCTGTCTACAGGGAATTGTGTGTCCTCTGGCTTCTTATTAAATTTAAAATGAGGGGAAATTCCTGGCTCATATTGTAAGGAATCTTTTCTGATTTGCTCTACCTGTCTATTGTGTGGGGAAATTCAATATAATCCTGAAGAGACAAGGATTCAAACAGGTAACTGATGGAGCATTTGGACACATCCCAGTGCCAATGGGACACCACCATTCAGGCTTCTCACCTGAACAGTGCAGAGCTTGTGAGACTTGCAGAATTGCCCCTTGAGTGCTGCTTCATCCCAAGATTGAGTGCTGCTGACCTGCCTGATGATAAAATTCTTGAACATTTCAAGATCCTACACACAAACACACAAATACACATATGTACATGCACGCCCAGACTCAGACATTCCAGAGACAGACAAATATCTTCAAGCCTGGAATTCGCCTGGCTTGATTTTAAGCTCAATTTTTTTTTTTGTTAGGAGAAAGATTGCAGAAAAATCATCAAACAGAGAATTGGAGAACTTTACCAAACAAGAATGCATGGAGGGATTTTTTTCCTTTGATATATTTCAGTCTTCCCCTATCCATTACTCAAAAGCGATGGCCGTTTTATAAAGCCAGGCATTTTCTGCATTTGGTTTTCTTGTCAGATGGTTAGAAATTTTTTTTCAGGTTTTGTATAAACACATATTTTAAAGAAACCCTGAATCCCATATATTTTGGAAACTGAAATTATTAGAAAAAAGAAAGTCATTCCATGACCTACAACATAAAGTCCCAGGTTGGAAAAAATATTTTCCCTGTGAATATAAAGTTCATCACTAATGAAAGATTTTCACATAAGTGGTGTAGGTTCCCACTGTTACTGAAATAGTAAGCCTTGCAAAGATGAGCATAAAACTGGAGATTTGTTTTTCATCCAAAAATACATATGTTCTCCTTGACACTCTCGACCTTAAAAGGAGTTTCTACTGTCTCTCATTCTCTCTGCTTCACTTATGCTCCCAATGGAAATGTGCTGGGCAGGTCAGATGTGATTGTTTTTAAACATCTGAGCCTACAACTAGTGATCACGTTTAATATTCACAGACTCAACATCTTCTCTTCCATTGTTCCCAGGTGTTAAGTATACATTTCTCAATGTGTGAGTTTACTCAAATATTTGGCAAATGATTAGAAATACATGTAGAGAAAAGATCACTTAGCAGTTCATTATGGTTACTGAAACTCAAGATTATGTGGAAAATCTTTTCTGCACCACTTTGATTTCTACTGCCTTAGTGTTCGCTCCCAGTGACTCTGAGGAGAGCTCTGTGAAGAAATGGACAGCGGGAAAGAAGAGGCAGAGAACAAGGGATGATGGAATATCAAGACTGGTTACTCTGACTACATCGTCTCGCTTAATCTCAGCTTCCAAAACTCCGTGAATCTACAACATAGGCAATATGATAAAAAGGGCAGTGAATTTAAAGTTTAAAGAAACTGTGGCAAAAGATGCATTACTATTAATTATCTTTAAAATATCCCCTCTCTTTGAGCACACTTGTCCCATTGTTCTCGCCACTTCCTGAAGCAGTTCTGGAAGTCCTTTCTAAGTGTCTTTCCTAGATGTCCTGAATCCATTCAAAAGCCTTATAACTATTTCTGTCATTAAAAGTATTATACTGTGTTCTCATCTTCTTTACCAGATCTAGCACTGGATCCAACAATATGTTATATACAAGAAACACATCTGACTCAAAAGGAAACTCATGGACTAAAAGGCAAAGGATGGAAAACAGTATTCCATGCAACAGGAATCTAGAAAAAAGAAGGGGTAGCTATTCTGTTTATAGACAATGTAAACTTCAAACCAAAAATGGTCAAAAGAGATAAAGAATATCACTACATACTTGCTAGGGAAATAATTCAAGAGGAAGAGCTAACAATCAAAATATGTGTGCCCCAAATACAGGAGCACCCAAATATACAAGAAAAATACTAATAAACATGAAAAACCAAATGTGCAGTAACACAATTATAGTAGGGAACCTTAATATCCCATCATCACAAAGAGATAGATAAACTAGACAAAAAGTCAGCAAAGCAATAACAGAATGGAATCAAATCTGTGAACAAATGAACTTAATAGATGTTTACAGAGTGTTCCACCCAACCACATCAGAATACACATTCTTTTCAGCTGCACATTTGTAGTTCTGTAAAATAGACTGTACAGGTTCAACCAGGGGAATCAGGCTGGTGCTGAGAGGGGAGGTAGGCCCACATGGCAGCAAGGGGAGTTCCAGCTCACTGGCTTTGGCCTAGGGGAGTTTGGGACATCACTCCCGGTGCTTGGGTGCCCGCCCAGCCCCCTAGGACACTGGGCTAGCCTGGAGAGGTTTCGTGGGCTTGAGTGGACCAGGCCCAGTGACCTTTATTGAACCAGGAGACCAGGCTGGTGTCAAAAGGGGAGTTAGACCCGCATGGTGGCAAGGGAAGTTCCAGCTTGCTGGTGCTGGCCAGGGAGAGCTTGGGACATCACTTCTGGTGCTTTGGTACCCACCCAGGCCCCTAGGAGACTGGATTAGCCTGAGAGGCTTCGTGGGTTTGAGTGGACCATGCCCATCAACCAGGGGAGCCAAGGCCCGTGAGTCCTGGGAGCCGAGGGAACAGGAGGTGATTTCCAACATCCTCAGGGAAAGTTTTTAACATTACTCGAAACATGGAAATATAGGAAAATGACCAAACAAAAGAACAAAATGCAATCTCAAACCTCCAGCCCATCCCAAGAAAGCCTGGGAGCCACATACATAGAAGAAAATACTAGTCATACACCTGAAATACCTGAAATGATATCAACTGAAGTACAACTCCAGCCACCTACAACAAAAACAGATCTACACTCAGACATTTAATAAGCAAGATACCAGAAATTCAATATAAAAACAGAATATTAAAAGCCATCAGAGAAAAGAAACAGATTACCTATAAAGGTAAGTCCATCAGAATCACAGCTGACTTCTCAACACAGACCATTAGATCAAGAAAAGTTTGGAGCAAAGTCTTCCAAGCCATGAAAGAAAATAACCTCCAGCCCAGATTGATGTACCCTGAAAAACTGTCACTAGAAATTAATGGAGAAACAAGATGCTTCCATGACAAGGAGGAACTGGGGGAGTTTGTGACCACCAATCCAATCCTACAGAGAATACTGAGGGACATTCTAGAGAGAGAGAGGAAAAACAATACCAGGATTTTAGGAACAATGACAGAAAGGCCTCAATGAGTGGGGCAGGCAGCAGAATGAAGGACAAAACTAAACAAAGGCAGAAAAATAGCACGGCAGAAAAATAGCATGGCAGAAATGAGGCAGAGGAGGATAACTAGAAACTCTAACATAGATGGCCTTGATATGCTATATTGTTAATAGTGCACCAGGATTTAAAACCCACATTACTCACACTACTTTGCTTAGATGTATTATATTCTGTTCCAGTCATTCTACCTGTACTAGATTTGAGGGCACAGAGAGTAATCCTGAAAATAACAGGATATAGTACAGTAATCATCCTTAATTTCCTATTAACTTAATCTAAAGCTCTGTAAAACCTACACAGTTTTGCCATGACTGATCATAATCGAATCTGGTTTGTTGGATCATTGTTTTGTATTGATAGATTTTATTCAAAGCTGTTATGATTGATAGTATCAAGTCTGAAAGTATAGGCAACTGCACTTAAGATGACAAGATCCACTAGAATATCCACTATGGTTTGATCATTACCTGCCTTTAAAGTTTTGTACTGTCTACAATGTTTTATTTTACTAATATTGTTATTCAATTATGCCTGATGATACAGACATTCTATTGAAGATAATAAGAAACAACACAGTGATCATTGTAGATCACCTTGTACTGTGGTTTTATATGACTTTTTGGTTTTATGTTTTTATAAGAATTTGTTTTGTTTTGTCTTACTAAGTTTTGTTTTTCCCTCTAATATAGAAAGGATAGAAATACATGTAGAGATTCATGCATGTGTAGCTGTTTACACTCTCACTGTTTGACTAACTACTTTATATGGTTTAATTCTGTAACTTGAACAACTATTTCTAAGAGGACAATATGTAATTTATTAACTAGTGATTTCTTATTGTTTATCTTTTTTTTGTAATTCTGTATTATCTCTACCTTTTACATGCTTTTGTTTCTCTTTAAATAAATTTTTTAAAAAAGAAGCAAATACAGGAAGCTGTGAAGGAACTCAAACTAGAAATAATCTCCCAGTTAAAAGAAGAAATGATAAAAGTAGTGAAAGAAATAGTGAATGCAACTAAAGAGGACACAACTAAATAATTAGAGGAACAAAGCAAACAGAGAGAATCCTTGAATGAACAGTATAAGAAAAAAACAGAATACATGAAGCAAATTCAAAGCGATACACATGAAATCAAAATTCTATTGAAAGTTGCCAAAACTGCCCCAACAAAAGTGAAGATAGAATTTCAGACCTTGAAGATAAGATTGCAACTAGTAATAGGGAAAGAAAATCTTTTAAAAATAACAAAGAATCAGGAAATAATAATTCAACAGTTGCAAGATGATGCAAAGAAAAACAACGTAAGATTAATAGGGATAAATGAAAAAGAAGGGGACCACACAAATGATATTAAGAGGCTATTTATAGAAGTAATAGCTGAAAATTTCCCAAATACAAAAAACAAAACTGACATTCAGATTAGTGAAGCTTATAGAACTCCAAACAGCCATAACCAAAATAAAACTACACCCAGACATATAATAATCACCAGCCTGGAAATCCAACATAAGAACAGAATGTTAAAAGCTGTTAGAGAGAAACGACAGATCACCTATAAAGGAAAACCTATCAGGATCACAACAGACTTCTCAACACAAACAATGAAGTCAAGAAGAGCATGGAGTGAAGTATTTCAGATGCTAAAGGGAAAAACTTCCAACCCAGACTGATGAACCCTGCAAAACTGTCCTTCAAAATGGATGGAGAAATAACATACTTCCATGACAAAGAATAGCTGAAGAGCTTCATGATCACCAAACCAACCCTGCAAAGAATACTCAAAGACATTTTGGATACACATAGGAAAAAAACCACTAAGCAAGATAGACAATTAAACAGAAGGGAGAGACAAAGATACAACAGCAGAAAGATAACATGTCAACAATAAACCAATATATAATAGTTATAACCATTAATGTAAATGGCCTCAACTCACCAATTAAAAGAAACAGACTGGCAGAATGGATCAAGAAACAATGTCCAACCATATGCTGTCTACAAGAAACCCATCTAACCCAAAAGGAAATTCAAGAATGAAAGTCTAAGGATGGAAAACAATACTTCATGCAACAGAAACTCAAAAAAAGTGGGGGTAGCTATTCTGTTTGGTGACCATGTGAACTTCAAACCAAAAATGGTCCAAAGAGATAAAGAAGGTATCTACATACTAATTAGGGAAAAGCTTCAAGAGGAAGAGATAACAATCTTAAATATATACGCACCAAATCCCAAAGCACCGAGCTATACAAAGCAAGTATTAACAGAAATGAAAAATCAAATAAGCAATAACACAATTATAACAGGAGACCTTAACATGCCATTGACACAAAGGGATAGATCAACTAGACAGAAAATCATCAAAGAAATAACAGAACTGAATCACATCTGTGAACAAATGGACTTGATAGATGTATACAGAGTGTTCCATCCAACATTAGAATATAGAATTCTTCTCAGCAGTACATGGGACAGTCTCTAAAATAGATCATATACTAGCCCACATATATAAGTAAATGCAAAAGAATTGAAATTATCCCATGCATGTTATTGGATCATAGTGTCATAAAACTAGAAATTAATGATTAAAAAACTGCAAAAACCCCACAAACACATGGAAGTTGAGCAATACACTTGAGCAATCAATGGGTCACAGTGCAAATTAAAGAAGAAATTAAACAGTACCTACAAGCAAATGAAAATACAAATACAACTTACCACAATCTGTGGGATGCAATGAAAGCAGTACTCAGAAGAAAATTTATTGCACTGAGATCCCACATTAGGAAAACAGAACGAATACAAATAAACATCCTAATACTACACCTCAAACATTTAGAAAAAGAAGAGCAAACCAAGCCCAAAGCCAAAAGAAGGGAGGAAATTATAAGGATCAGAGCAGAAATTAATACAATAGAGACTAAGGAACCAATACAGAGAATCAATGAATCAAAGAATTGGTTCTTTGAAAGAATAAATAAAATGGACAAGCCCCTAACCAACCTAGTTAAAAAAGGAAAGAAAAGACTCAAATTCATGTAATATGGAATGAAAAAGGTGAAATCACTACCAACTCTGCAGAAACACAGAGAATCATCAACACCTATTTTGAAACCCTCTACTCTCATAGGTTCGATAACACAGAAGAAATGGACAGATTCCTAGAAACATATGAACCACCAAAGCTGGATCAAGAAAATGTAAAACTGGTGAATACCCAATTTCTATTAATGAAATTGAAAATATAATAAAATCCTTACCAAGAAAGAAGAGCCCAGGCCCAGATGGATTGACTGTGGAATTCTACAAGAAATACAAAGAAGACTTAATGTTGCCACTCCTCAAGCTGTTCAATGAAATCGAAAGGGAAGCAATTCTCTCTAAGTCATTGTTGGAAGCAAATATTACTCTAGTACCAAAACCTGAGAAAGATCCAACTAAAAAAGAGAACTACAAGCCAATCTCCCTAATGAACATAGATGCAAAAATTCTCAATAAAATATTGGCAAACAGGATGCAGCAAATCATCAAGAAGATTATACACCATGACCAAGTGGGATTCATACCAGATATGCAGGAATGGTTCAACATACATAAATCAATAAATGTAATCCACCATATCAATAGAGCCAAAAGTAAGAATCACATAATCATTTCTATAGATGCAGAAAAAGCTTTTGATAAGATCCAACACCCATTCATGATAAGAACCTTACAGAGAACTGGAATAGATGGTCTCTACCTCAATATGATAAAGGCCATCTACAACAAACCAGCAGCCAGTGTCATATTAAAAGGCCCCAAACTGAAAGCCCTTACCTTAAAATCAGGCACAAGACAAGGCTGTCTCTTATCAATGCTCCTATTCAACATAGTACTGGAAATATTAGCCAGAGCAATTAGACAAGAGAGAGAAATAAAAGGAGTAAAGATAGGAAAAGAAGAAGTTAAACTATCATTATTTGCAGATGACATGATACTCTACATAGAAGATCCCCAAAACTCCATTGAAAGACTCCTAGATATAATAAATTCAGCAATGTAGCTGGATACAAAGTCAATACTCAAAAATCAATAGCATTCCTATACACTAACAACAAAATCACAGAGAGAAATAAAAGAAGCCATACCCTTCACACTAGCATCCAAAAAAATGAAATACTTAGGAATTAATCTAATGAAAGAAGAAAAGAGCTATACAGGGAAAATTGTAATACCATGAAAAAGAAATCGAAGAGGACCTCAGAAAATGGAAAGACATCCCTTGTTCATGGATAGGAAGAATAAATATTGTGAAAATGGCCATTCTCCCAAAATTGTTATACACATTCAATGCAATCCCAATGAAAATACCACTAACATACCTCATAGATCTAGAAAAATCACTCCTAAAATTCATCTAGAACCAGAAGAGACCTCGAATAGCAAAGGCAATTCTAAGCAGCAAAGCCAAGGCAGGAGGCATCACAATCCCTGACCTGAAGTTATACTACAAAGCCACCATAATAAAATCAGCATGGTATTGGAATAAAAACAGATCTGAAGATCAATGGAATAGACTAGAAGATACAACCACATCTATGAACACACTTAGCCAACTTATCTTTAATAAAGGGGCCAAACATGTTCACTGGAAGAACAATAGTCTCTTTAATAAATGATGTTGGAAAGTTGGCTATCCATATGTCGAAAACCAAGACTAGACCCATGCCTATCACCACGTACTAAACTAAAATCTAAATGGATCAAAGATCTAAATATTAAAACGGAAACACTAAATCTGTTGGAAGACAAAGTAGGTAAAAATCTTGAAGACATAGTGGTAGGTAGAGAATTCATGAACAAGAACCAAACTGCACAGGAAATGCTTTCCAGAATCAATAACTGGGATCACATCTTATTAAAGAGTTTCTGCATGTCCAAAGAAATCTCCAGCAGAGTGAAAAGAAAACCCACAAACTGGGAAAAAATCTTAGTGAACTGTCCCTCAGACAAAGGACTTCTGTCTAGAACTTATAAAGAATTAAAAAAAAAAAAGACCCCTGAAATTCAAAGACCCAATCCAAAAATGGGCATCCAAGATGAACACACAGTTCTCAGATGAAGAAATACGAATGGCAAATAAATACATGAAAAAATGTTCATCATCATTGGTCATTAGAGAAATGCAAATTAAAACCACACTGAGATTCCATCTCACTCCAGAAAGAATGGCCAAGATCAACAAAACTACCAACAACAAACACTGGAGAGGCTGTGGGGAAAAAGGAACTTTTCTGCACTGTTGGTGGGAGTGCAGACTGGTGCAACCACTATGGAGATCAGTCTGGAAATTCCTCAAAAAGCTGAGATTGCAAGTCCCATTTGACCCAACTATTTCATTCCTAGGCATATTCCCAGAAGAAATGAAAACATCATACCACAGTGATATATGTGCACCCATGTTTTTAGCAGCACAATTTGTAATAGCCAGATCTTGGAAACAACCTAAGTGCCCATCAACTGAGGAATGGATAAAAAATTGTGGTGCTTTTATACAATGGAGTACTACTCAGCTATAATGAATGATCATATTGAGATATTTATAAATAAATGGATACAACTTGAGACCATACTCATAAGGGAAATAAATCAAACTCACATGTATAAATACCATATAGTCTCCCTAGTGTAAGAAATGGTAAGAGTACATAAGATTCTATTGTAATCATGGTTCCCTATTATATTGCTTTGAAGTCTTATGTTTTCATTCATTGGTTGGAATGGTTTTATTCTGTTTTGTTTGACCTTATTATGTGTGATAGTATGAACAGCTACTTTGAAGAAAACAAGACATTATGGCAGCCATTGCTGATTTAATATCATCTTGCTTTGAAGTCCTACCATGCTTTTATTCTTCTATTACAATTGGTTCTATCATTCTGTGTCTTATTGGATTTTAATATGTGTGATAAACAAATTTTTTATGGAAAATGAGATATTATAATAGCCATTTTTCATCTTCTCTTATTTGGCTAAGAATGCCTTGTAATAGTTTCATTCTCTTGAATTCTTTTATTCTATTTGTTATATTTTATATTATTGTGTGTGAAGCAATGCTCAACTATTTTAAAGAAAGAGATATTATGGTAGCTAATGTTGATATCCAATTGTCTTGTTGTGAAGTGCTGTGTTGCTTATATTGTTCTGTTCTGATCTGCTTTGTTCTATACTCTTTTGTTTTAGTCTCTGTAAAATAAAATTTATAAAAATAAATAAATAAATAAAATAGACTGTACATTAGGCCATAGAACTCTTTTAAGTAAATGCAAAGGGATTGAAATAATTTCATGCATATTATCTGACCATAATGCACTGAAATTAGGAATTAACAGTAAGAGAAACTGTAAAATCTACATAAACACATGGAAATTAAATAACAACCTTTTAGCAACCAGTGGGTTACAGGTGAAATCAAAGGAGAAATTAACATGTACAATTTAATGAAAATGCAGATACAACATACTGAAACCTGTATGACACAATGAAAGCAGTCCTAAGAAGGAAATATATAGCTATGAATTCTCACATCAGGAATACAGAATTAACACAAATAAACAACTATGCTACACCTCAAGCTTCTAGAAAAAGAAAAGCATGTTAAACCCAAAGCTCATAGAAGACAGGAAATTATAAAGATCAGAGCAATTGAGCAATTAATGCAATCAAGACTAAGAAAATAATACAAAAATTAATGAATCAAAGAGCTGGTTCTTTGAGAGAATAAACAAAATTGATGAA
Organism: Hydrochoerus hydrochaeris; assembly: GCA_004027455.1. Classification (NCBI taxonomy): domain Eukaryota; kingdom Metazoa; phylum Chordata; class Mammalia; order Rodentia; family Hydrochaeridae; genus Hydrochoerus; species Hydrochoerus hydrochaeris. Next base: position 127,104 of record PVLA01005148.1, on the reverse strand, counting down.
CCTCTAGCCAACCTTACCAAGAAAAAGAAAGAAAGAACTCAAATTCATGCAATAAGGAATGAAAAAGATGAAATTACTACAGATCTCATAGAAATTCAGAAGATCACAAATACCTGCTTTGAAAATCTTTACTCACATAAGATGGAAAACATAGAAGAAATGGACAGATTTCTAGAAATGTATGAATTACCAAAGCTGACTAAGGAAGATATAACAATTTTGAATGACACATATCAACTGCTGAAATTAAAGATGTGATTAAAAACTTCTCAACAAAGAAAAGCCCAGGTACTGATGGATTTATGGCTGAATTCTATAAGAAATTTGGAAAAGATTTAATACCAATACTCTTCAAATTTTTCATTGAAATTGAATGGGAAGCAATTCTTCTTAACTCATTCCTAGAGGCAAGTATTACTCTGATACCAAAATCAGAGAAAGATCCAACCAAAAAAGAGAACTATAGGCCAACCTTACTAATGAACATTGATGTAAAATTTTTCAATAAAATAATGTCAAATAGACTGCAGCAAATCATCAAAAAGATTATACACCATGACCAAGCGGGATTTACCCCAGGAATGCAGGGATGGTTTAACATACACAGATCAATAAATGTAATACATCATATCAACACAGCCAAAGACAAAATTCACATGATCACTTCAATAGATGCAGAAAAAGCTTATGATAAAGTTCAACATTGTTCATGGTAAAAACCCTACAGAAACTTGGAATAGATGGTCTCTACCTCAACCTGATAAAAACTGTCTATGACAAATAAACAGCCTACATTATACTAAATGGACAAAAACTGAAACCTTTCACTCTAAAATTGGGAACAAGACAAGGATGTCCACTATCACCACTTCTATTCAATATAGTTTTGGAAACATTGGCCATAGCAATTAGGCAAGAGAGAAAAATAAAATAAATAAGGATAGGAAAGGAAGAAATTAAATTATCACTAGTGGCAGATGACATGATATTCTACATAGAAGATTCCAAAAACTCTATCAAAAGACTACTGGAGTTGATAAACAAATTCAGCATTGAAGCTGGATATAGTCAGCACTCAAAAATCAGCAGCATTCATGTACTCAAACAACAAACTCACTGAGGGAGAAATTATGGAAATAACACCTTTCACAATAGCATCTAAAAAATTAAATACTTAGGAATCAACCTAACAAAGTATATAAAAGACCTATATATTGAGAACTATAGTACTTTTTAAAAGGAGAATGAAGAGGATATCAGAAAATAGAAAGATATCTCTTGGTCTTGGTTCAGAAGAACCAACATTATGAAAGTGGCCATATGCCCAAGACTGTTATACAGATTTAAGGCAATCCCAATCAAAATACCATTAACAAATCTAACAGATCTAGAAAAAACATTCCTAAAATTCATCTGGAAACAAGAAACATAGACCAGCAAAAGCAATTCTGGGCAACAAAAGCAAGGCAAGAGGCATCTCAGTCCCTGACTTGAAATTATGCTACAAAGCTACAGTGATAAATAATCAGCATAGTACTGGCAAAGAAATAGACCTGAGGATCAATGGAACAGATTAGAAGATACAACCACAACTGCAAAAACACTCAGCCACCTTATCTTTGACAAAGGGACTAAACATGTTCACTGGAAGAAAGATAATCTCTTTAGTAAATAGTGCTGGAAAAATTGGCTTTCCTCATGCCGAAGACTGAAACTACACCCATGCCTATCACCATGCACAAACTAAAGTCAAAATGGAACAAAGATTTAAATATTAAAACAGAAACACTAAATCTACCAGAAGATAAGGTAGATAGAAATCATAGGGGTAGGTAGAGTTCATGAACAAAATGCAAACTGCATGGAAAGTACTTCAAAAAATCAACAACTGGGATCTTATCTTATTAAAAAGTTTTTGCATTTCAAAGAAAATCATCAACAGAGTGAAAAGAAAACCCATAGAATTTTAGCCAGCTGTTTCTCAGACAAAAAACTTATATTCAGAACATATAATGAACTGAAAAACATCAAGCTCCTCAAATTCAAAGACCTGTTCCAAAAAGGGGCATCTGAGATGAACACACAGTTCTCAGAGAAAGATATACAAATGGCAAATAAATACATGAAGAGTTGTTCACCATCTCTAGTTATTCAAGAAATACAAATTAAAATAGCATTGAGATTCCATCTCACTCCAGAAAGAATGGCTGCCATCAAGAAATCAACCAATAACAAATGTTGGTGAGGCTGTGGGGGAAAAAGGAACACTGCTCCACTGTTGGTGGGGGTGTAGACTGGTGCAGCCACTGTGGAAATCAGTATGGAGATTCCTCAACAAACTAGGATTGGATGTCCCATTCAATCCAGCTGTTCCCCTCTCAGAAAAATTGAAAATATCGTGTAACTGTGATATATGGGCACCTATATTTATAGGAGCACAATTTGTAGTAGCTAAATCTTGGAAACAACCAAAATGCCCATCAACTGCAGAATGAATGAAAAAGATGTGGTATTTTTATGAAATGGAATATTACTCAACTGTAAAAAAGGATGATCTTGGGGCTTTTATAGGTAAATGGGGGCAACTTGAGACTATCCTCATAAGTGAAATAAATCAGACTCTCATTTGTAGATATTGTCTCTCTAGTGTAAAAAATAATTATAAAAATCTGAAAGAGTAATAATATTCAAAACATATAATAGATATTGTAATAATGAAAGGGAAAGAAAGTGCTCAAAAGGACAGAATTACTGGGATAGGAGAAAGGAAGACAGGAAAAGATTATATGTATGTTGGTATAAATTGATGTATGTTTATGTGTGCTAGATAGATAACTATACTACTAATCTCTCTTAATTCATCAAAAAGAACAGTTTGTGCTGTCATTGTTTAACTGATTACTTTTTATGCCTAGATTTTGTAACCTGAACAACTAGTTCTAACAATGTGCACTAATAACTACTGTTAATTCCCTACTTTTTTTGAAATTCTGTATCATTTCTTTTTTTTTTTCTGTTTTCCTTTTTAAAATAAAAGAAAAAAAGAAAAAACCAGAAAGAGGCTTCTACAGACAGAGTGGAGCAGAGATTTGGAATGATGTAGCCAAAGAATGTCCAGAGCTACCAGAACCTGAAAAAATATATTGGTTATTTGAAATTTGCAGGTGGTTATTCCTATCCACAAATTATTATAAATACCTTACTCATATTTGAAAATAATACATATTATTTGTTTAGAATTGTAGGGTTGTCTCTATATTTATTCCAATAATTTTTTAAATTTTTTCCATTCATATTTCCTATATTCTTACCAATTTTAACTCCGCTCAACTGATCATATCTAATTCATATTAAAATTCTCCCTGGGCCTATGGATTAGTGTGCTTTTCCTTATAACTATGACAGCTTTTGTTTGACTGTCCTGAGGCCATGCCATTCACAAGCAAACAGGTTCCAGAAAATCAGTTTAAGTCATCAGGCTGCAAAGTTCAGGTTCTTTTTATTTTACTATGCTCCTTCCAAAAGAACAATGCAGGAGTCTGTAAAATAAAAGCACGTTTTTATCCACATGCGGCCTAGCACGGCTTTGTCCTGCCGTCTCTGTGCACCAGCCCCTCCCTGCCCCTTCGCTGTCTCTGCCTGGAGTCCGGCTTGGTTCATTCCTGGCAGCACTACCACAGGATTGCACCCGCGTAGCCAGCTCTGGGCTCCCCGGTGGTTCTTGCTGTTCTGGCTGTGTTAGGATCACATGTCTCCTGTGTGCCTGCCACGGGAAGTGCATGGCCCCGCTGGGATTCATGGGTCCTGCATACCCATCAACCACTTTCAAGACGGACTCCAGAAAGCACAGCAGGCATCTTAAGAGTGGAGTCTCTGCAGTGTTTCAATCTCCTCTTGCAAATTCTTTCCAAAGATTTTCAAAATGTAGCCTACACCCTCCATTATCAAAGAAAACAATGCTCTCACCTACCCTGCACCCACCTGTCACTACTGCCCTTCCCATCTCTTTGTTAACCAAGTACAGCCAGTTCTAAAGAATGTATTTCCATTCCCTGATTCTTTTTATGTAACCATCTTGAAATTCTAACCAACTTTTCTTTTCTTTTCTTTTCTTTTCTTTTCTTTTCTTTTCTTTTCTTTTCTTTTCTTTTCTTTTTTCCTTTCCTTTCCTTTCCTTTCCTTTCCTTTCCTTTCCTTTCCTTTCCTTTCCTTTCCTTTCCTTTCCTTTCCTTTCTTTTTTCTTTTTTTTTCTTTTCCTTTTTTTCTTCCCACAGAGTCAGAGAAGACACTGAGTGTATTCTTTTTCCCTTCTCTATTTGTAAGAAGGTATTTACCACTCTGGCTCCATGAACAGGAGTGGAATATTCCATACCATAAGAAACTTTCTAGTTATCATCATCACAGGTGGTCAGCATATATGAACACAAATAAAGTTAAAATTAAATCAGCTCTAGGAAGGTGCTTTCCAGAATATATAACTAGTTCTTTCAAGAATGAACTGTCTCCTGGCTGAAACAAAATAGTCCGTTTTGTAGAATTGGAAGATTAATAGTGACTCTCAAGTTTAGAAATAAGGAAGTATATGATAGTACCAGAATGCACAAGTAGGATTAGTGAAATTAATGAAATGGTCATATCATAGCAATACAATGATGAAGTACATTCCTCAAAAAGCTTTCTGAAGAATACAAGTTTCATGGGGTGTTCTCTGATGAGATGGGTCCATGATTGTATCAGACACTGCCTGTGCTCACTTTCAGATTTCTTGGGCCTTAGGAACCCCTTGAAACCACTGCCTGTTGTGTGAGCATTTCCGTGCAAGCACTGGTCTCACCCTTATGTGTCTGTGTTATGCTTATGCAAAGCAAGGATACAGCGAGGACCTATCCAACACTAACACACGCAGTCTTCACGAGCGCAGAAGGTAAGGCCTTGCCAAGCGGACGTGAAGTCACATGGAGGGAGCCTGTGCACAGCTGCTGTCTTCTCCCATCCTCCAGTGGAAAATCCCCCAGGGACATTTGCTCTCAGAGATGTCTCTCCCACGGTGTTCACACCCAGGATGCCCTGGGCACTGGCTTCAGTGTCTCCCTGTTGGTCTGGGTCCCACCTGCTGTGATTGTGGTCTCCACTGCTTCCACAGGCCCACATGTTAGAGGCTCAGTCTCCACCCATGCTGCTCTTGGAAGATGGTGGAAAGTTTAGAAGTTGGTCTTGGGTCCCTGGAGGTGTGCCCTTGAAGGACATTTGAGACCCCATTCTACTTCTCTGCTGCACCTTTCTCTTGGCCAAGAGGAAAACAGTTGGCTCTATCTACACACTCATGCTACGATGAGCTGGCTTACCACAAGCCAAAGCAGCAAGGCCAAGTGGTCATCAAACTGAACTGCCACATCTGTAGGCCAAAGACATTTTCCCTCATTTAAGTTGATTGTGTCAGGCATTTTTTCACCTCCACAGAAAGCCAACATATCACTATTCCTCCTGGGTCCATGGAGTATGCTCCCACTTTGGAAAATTTGAACTTAAGCTTTGTTTCAAGCTTTGCTTCCTGGAAACCCAAGCAAAATATATCACTTAGAAGCATTCTGCTAAGGAAATGCCACACACCGTATCCCATCGCTGAAAAATTGACAGCTTTATCTTCTTAAACATCCTGAAGAATCTTGCACTTTAACAAAGAGACAGAGAAAAACCAAAGCAAAATAAAAGTGTACTTTATTGTTCAACTTGGATCACCAAATTACCAAAATCTGGCCATAAGACAGACATGGGGGTGGGGCAGCTTCTCAAAACGAGATGTGAGAAACAGCTCCTAGGAATGCAAATCTATAAATTACTGGATCCATGTTCAGGATTTAGGGTTGTTTCTGAGAGTTTATCTACACATGTGCAATAGGGGGCTGAATGATGGCCCCAAAACGATATGCCAGTGTCTCAAGTCTTTGAACCTGTGAAATTGACCTACTTCAGAAAAAAAGCTTTTGCTGATATAATGAAGTTAAGGATTCTGTGAAGAAAAAAATAGCATTGAAATAATGAGAGAAAGTCCTAACTCCAGTAAGAAGCCTTCTTGTATGAGGATTAGGGAAGGAAGACACAGACAGAGGAAGGGCAAGGAGATCACAGCAGCAGAGGATACAGGGATAGAACCAAAAAGACCAGGGAGGGCAGAAGCTACAAGAGACGATAAAAGATTCTCTAGAGCTGGGAATTTAGCTCAGTGACATTAGAGCCTGCCTTGCAAGTGTGAGGTCGTGAGTTCGATCCCCGGTACCAAGAAACAAAAACCAAAACAAAAAAACCAACCAAACAAACAAAAAGATTCTCTAGAGCTTTAGGGCAGAGGGTGGGTGCAACCCTGCTAGTACCTTGGTTTTGGACCTCTGTCTTTTCAAACTGTGGGAGAGTAAAGTTCTGTCATTCTGAGTCACCCAACTTGTGACTCAGCAACCATGAGAAACTAGTACAGAGGCCTGAGCTTGATGGAAAAGATGCACAGAAGGAGTTTCCTCATCAGCTGGACACAAGCATTTGGAGTTGTAGACATGACAGCACATTGTTCTTAGGGGTGAGATCTCATGTGGAAGGGGTTGCGAAGCGATGTTCAGGGCCCAGGTGAGCAGAGAGAGAGGGCAGGGGCAGCTAGGAAGGGTCCAGTACCCAGGAGACTCAGTGGTGTCTCTGACCCGTACTTGATCATAGTAAGTGCCGGTCTACGCTCCTGGTTCTTGATTGTCCTCAAAATGCACTGAGTGATTTCTGGTTTTCTTTCTAGCTCAAAATTTCTGGGATAATCCACAGAAACATACAAAACATATAAACAATGAGCTGTCTCCGCTCCTTTTAAACTTTTAATTTTAAAGATGCTGGGGATTGAACACAGGGCTTCACATATTCTAGACAAACGCTGTCCCCCTGACATTCATGACTTTTAATATTTGTGGGTTAGCTTTCCAAAGTTTCAGCTATCCATAGTTCACCTCAATCCCCAAATATTAAGTGGAAATCTCAGAAATATACTACTTTCAAATTGCATGCTGTTTCAAGTAGCAAGATGGAATTTCCTGGCAGCCTGCCTTCTCTTGTCCAGCATACATGTACTGCACACATGACCTGCCTGAAGTCACTTAGGGCTGGCTCGGGTATCAGAGTGACTTTGGCAGTATCCCAGTGCTCTGTTCAGGGTTCAGTACTGTCTGCAGATTTAAGGATTCAGTGGGGGTTTTTGTAATGGGCACCCTATGGCTAAGGATGGACCGTTCTACGAGAGGAGGAGAAAAAGAAAATAAAGGAAGGAAATGGAGTCCTCATATTATTGAGAACTTGCTTAATATTCGAAAATTGATTCAAGCTTAGGTTCATCAAAGCATGAATGCCCAGCCCTCTTTCCTTTTCCACTTCAGTTAAGCAGACAGGGAAGATCCACAGGACTATGGGCTGCAGGTATGCTTAGAGGTTGAGTTACCTCCACCATTCTGAGGCCCTGTCCATAAACTGCCTTTTAAGATTTCACTTTTTTGAACTATTTCAGAAGGGAAATATGGGCAGCAATTTGTCCAAGCCCCTTTGTACACACAGAATTCTGAAGTTTATGCAAAATTACGGCATCTATTACCTCGTTGGTCCTCAGATTAGATTTTTCTTCTGAGGCACTGGGTGTCTATGAGGCTAAAACTGTACTGCATGGGTTCACTCACCATCAAGGGTCTTGTGGACATTCAAATGTTTCATTTCAGGCACTGCTTTTAAGACCTGTAACCAGTGATCATTTCTGGAAAGCCAAGTTTATTTTATAAATGGAACTATATTTTAAAATCCACTGGAGTTTTCACTATTTAAACATCAGTGGCAGATCAGCAGGCAGTTACTTGCTTTTGAACATCCATCTCACTATGTCCCAGGCTGAGTCTGCACACGCTGAGATGTGCCCAGGTGCCCACTGGAGCCTTTACCACTCTCCCGCTGTCCTACGTAGCCAACCTGTCAGAAGTGCTTTACAGAGTTCTGCAGGACGACCTCCGGGCTGTAGTAAGCACCAGATTCTTGAAATAGAGCCAGATGGAAACACAAAGACAGCTTTGGATTCCTTCCAGGGCCCTAAAAAGAAGCAGTGCAGATCCAGAAATTTCTTTACTGGATCTTTAGGAAAAGGGGAGGTGGGTTACTAACATCTCCAAAATCCATACTCAGAAGCAAGCAGACTTAGCAGACAGCGTGTATTTCTTATGGACATTTTTACAGGACAATTGTAGGATATTACAAGTACAGCTTCAGTGGAAGAAGAAAACTCAGGACAAGAAAGAAGAAGGCCAGAATCAGTCCTGGATTGGCTGTACGCCACAAGCTGGCCTCTGACTGCTCCCAGGCTGAATTCCTCCTCTCCAGAAGGGGAGGGAAGAGAAGACCTGTTTCTCAGGGTCACGGGGAGGACAAAGTGAGATTGGTGGAAATGCAGTATATAAAGATGGCATCTGTCATACATATGTGAAACATCATGGGGAAAGATCCCAGAGATCATGCTCCCAAAAAGGACACGCAATCATTCTTGGATGGCTGTGAAAAACAGAAAAGTGCTCTGAAGTCCAAAGTGTCTTTTGTCTCTCTTTCTCTCTTTCTCTTCTTTCTTTCTTTCTTTCTTTCTTTCTTTCTTTCTTTCTTTCTTTCTTTCTTTCTTTCTCTTTCTTTCTTTCTTTCTTTCTTTCTTTCTTTCTTTCTTTCTTTCTTTCTTTCCTTCCTTCCTTCCTTCCTTCCTTCCTTCCTTCCTTCCTTCCTTCTTTTTTCTTTCCTTTCTTCTTTCTTCCTTGCCACTTTCCTTTATTTTTGAGAAAACAGGTTAATATTTGGATTCTTTACTTCATCAACTAGCCTAAATTTTTTGTGCACTCTGACCCCTTTGGATATTCAATGGCTACAGACTGGCATTGGAATAATTTCCAACTGTGGGGCCTACTTGGATCTCATGGGGCTTCATCAAAGATTTGGATATTTGTGTGACAGAAGTAAAGTTTGTGTGACAGAAGTAAAGAAAGGTGTATCATCAAAATTGCCCCAGTCACTGGAAGACTGTGAGTCTGCAAATGTCACCTGTCTCCTTGTCATTCTATCTGTTCTTGAAAAATGTATCATCAAGAGGTGCAAGGAAGTCCAACAAATTTTCCCCGTAGAAATTGTGCATAATCATGGGTCTTAGTTCCTGGTCAAGAGCTTATCATTAAATAGATATTGATATACTACAAAGAGAAAAATACCGCAAGGGCAACTCACTATGCTGACTCAAACTAGGAGCACCATGTTCTAAATGGCAGAAGTCTTGACCTAGATAGGATGTAAGGTGACCCAGACATTGTTTTTCAGAAGAGGACACTGAAGTCCAGAATAGTTTATCTGGTCTTCTAGCTGAGGCATCCAGGGGCTTCCAATTCAATATTTTCCCCATATTTGCTTTTACTTTGTGAGTAAAGATTTATAACAAGACTCTGCCACCCCCTTGGCTACTCAAAACTGTATGTCTCTACTTTTGGTAGCCAAGGAAACTGTTTCTGAGCAAGATTTGAGGACTTGCTTAAAGTTGCACAGCTCTGGCTTTGAAGCCAGCTGATGCTTGTTACGATCACTAGAGTAACCAGCGACTAGCTGTCTGGTGTGATGCCAGCCCTTGTCTCAGCCCTTGTCTCTCAGCAGAGTGGACAGGACTCTAGAGTGTTAGCATCACCTGGGGAATCTCGGGCCCACCCTCACTCCTGCCTGCCGCAGCAAACCTTCCCACGCATTCCATGTAGAAGTGCTCCTCCTTTTACTTCATCTCTAGGACAGGCCAGGAGTTAGTGTCCTAACTCTAAACTGCTCTGCATTCTTCCCTCCTTGCCTCTCTACTCCTTCACAACCCCCCCCCCCCAGTTCTAAAGAAATATTTAAAAGGAAATGTCTACAAAGACAGCCTGAAGGGAAGGGGAAGGGGCCGTGGATGTGGGCTTCTTTTTTTTTCTTCTCATGAGGGTTGCTGGTTTCTGGGTATTAACAGTTGATCAGTTGTAACTAACCTCAGGGCTATTTACTAAACCAAATCAAAGAACAACTCTGTTCTTTTTCCAGTGCCTTTCAGTAAGGCTGAAGATAAGGGGCCTTCACAGCAGGAATGGGATAAGGACACACAGATAACAAGGAATCAAACAGGTTGGTTGGATGGCCTGAGCTAGCACAGGGAAGGAAACATCCTTTGCGTTTCCCACAAGCCATGGCCTTCCTCCCACATTCGTTGCCCTCTGAGGTCCTCCTAGTTCTTTGCAGGTACAGACATGACATTTGAACCCCATAATTCATGGGGCTTTGTTTCCTGAAGTGACCAGAGCCCTCAACCAGGAGTCAGCGGGATCTGGGTGCTTGTTTCACTTCTGGCACCAGAAAAGCTGGGAAAAGTGGCCCCAGCTTCTCCTCTATCTGTGATTAAACAGTTGATTTGCTAAACTCTTTTGTTGCTACTACCAGTCTGTAAAATCAATTGTTAACAGTTATGTTTGTCTAACTTTCCTGCAGTTTATTGGTATGCATTTTCTAGTAGATTCTTCATGTCCAGCCCAGGACTTCACTGCCAGGGAGGAGGACAAGGGTGCTCTGACTAAGGCCTGGGGTTGCAAGAATCCAAATGCCCATCAACACAGAGACCTGAGCTGTTTTTATTCAATGTGTTTTTCTTTTTCTTGTGTCAGATAATGGGCCAGGTACTTTAACTTTGGTTCTATATGTAACTTAAAAGAGCTATTTCTTATCCTAGTCTTCCTAGCTTCTGGTATACCTTGGCAAAAAAACCAGGAAGTAACATACCCAAGAGATCCATTCACTGAGCCTGGGTTTTGTCCATGGGGAGAGGTTAAAGGGAACCAACATAGCAAGTCTAGTCAAATCTCTTTAAGAACTTTTGCCTGGGTTTAGTTCCATCTCCCTGAGGCCCCAGCCTGCCAGCGTGTATGGCTATGGAACATGAAACCCCACTTCTCAGCCACTGGCCTCAACCTTTGCACACACAGAAGTGCAGAGCCCTCATGGACGTCGGGGTAAAAGACAGCTTTCTATTCCCCTAAATGTCTTAGGAGATTGAAATTGACTTTGAAAGTGACACAGAGCTGCGCAGAACTTTTGTTTGCCTAACACTTGTGAATCATTTTCCCTTTACAAAGGCTCTTAAAATATCAGGGCTACTGAGTATCTCTGCCCACAGGGTGGTGTCCTTCTCTGGAACCTGGGGAGTTATTTTCTGCCCAGGGTTCAGCACCTTCTGGACCCAGGGAGGGTTGTAAATGTTCGATGCGCTCCTGGTAAAATTGTTCTGAAATTAACTGGGGGAAAGGTTCTTTCATCTCCATGTCACTGACAAATTTTGGTGAAGATATTTTTATTTTAAATAAGCTCAACAAGTAAACACTGAGCTGTGACTAAAAAGGCCCTTCAAAATGCAGCAGAAATGAAACAAAAAGGAAGAAAGTCCTCTGGTGTGACAGGATGCTGGGTTTGTGTCCCTGTAGGTCTCTCTCTCTCTCTCTCTCTCTCTCTCTCTCTCTCACATGGGCAGTGCACAGGTGGAATTCAGGCTCTCTTTAAGAATCAGTTTTACATAACTAAAATGTGCTCCTGTAACTAAGTCATAGAGTGGACTGAGAAGAAGCCTGTGAGTAGGAGCAACAGTGTGTGGTTCAATTCTCACACTGTTACCACATGAAGAAGATGATTTGTCCTCACACTGCTCCACTTAGTCAGTTTCAGGAGATCAAACTGTGCTCTAAAGACTGTCAGGAATCAACAGGAGAGAAGTAGAGTTTATTGATAAAGGGCCCAAAGAGGCATCTGGTCAGGTTCAGAGGAAATCGAAGTAGAAGCATGTGGACAAGATGCACAGTCAGGTTTCCCTAAAACATATGGCTTTCCATTTCATCTGTCAACATCCCCCAGAGCAGGTGGAGAATACAGCACACTATTTTTCCCAAAGAATGAAATTCTAAGGAAGTCAACAAGAAGCAAGCCCTCCCTGCCAGTTTGTGCCATGCATGGAGTTTGGGGGGGAGAGCCACATGCCAGCCTTTTCCCATGAGTCGGCACCATTCTCAGACTATAAGGGAAGAGAACAAGAAGTCAGCAAGAAGCAAGCCCTCCCTCGGAGTCGGTGCCACGTGAGGGCTAGTCGGGGAGAGTCAAATGCCAACCTTTTCTTGTGACACCATTTGCGGACTGGGAGAAGAGAACAAGAAGTCAACAAGAAGGAAGCCCTGCCTGGGAGTCGGTGCCATGCACACGCTGCTGTGGGGAGAACCAGATGCCAGCCCCTTATGGCATGCCAGCTGGGAGACAATACCACCCCCACTTCCCGCCATAAGCAATCGGCTGATACAGAGAAACACAAGCTGTGATGATTATTATTGTGGCAAATACATTGAAATTCTTAGAGTGTTTAGTGTTTCACTGACTTTGCAGGCCTAAAACCGCTAGTCTGATCATCTATTCAGAGAAAAACAATACACAATATAGCATCCATGGGATAATCCCTCTGAGTGTGGTGGCCATTGTTGACTTCCTGTTATCTTGTTTGGAAGTCCTGTACCATTTCCATTGTTTTGTTGGGTTGGGTTTTATTTGTTTTGTCTTGTTTGATTTTATTGTATCCAATGGCATGGGCAACTATTTAAAAGATAGCAAGGTATATTATGGTAGCCGTTTTGCACTTACTATTATCTTTTTAAAAATTCCTTTATTGCATTCATTGTTTTGTCTTTATTGGTTTTATTCTGTTTTGTTTGATTTTTCCTAGGTCGAAGGCATGAGCAGCTATTTTGAAGACAGCAAGAGGCATTATGGTAACCACTGTTGATTTCTTGTTATCTTGTTTTGAAGCCTTGTATCATGTACACTGTTTTCTTTTGAGTGGCTTTATTCTTTTTATTTTGCTTGGTTTTATCCTCTTTAAAATAAAAAATTTAAACATTTTAAAATAAAAATTTTAAAAAGAATGAAATGTCAACCCATATCTGTAATACATCATTGCAGAATTTAATTAAAGCATCCTTCAAGTACAAGTTCAGCAGAGGAGCTGACTCCTCCCCTGTAACCACATTTTCTAGGCACACAGGGATGTGTGGAGAATTGCCAAGGCACTGCAGGATCAGTTTGATTTCCTGGCTCTTACTCTGTCCAGCTCTCCAGATAAGAAAACAAAAAATGTACTCCAGGAATGAAAAAGTTTTCTGGAACTTTGTTCTGCAGTGTGGGACAACACAATGAACACTGTGGACATAGATTTTGATTTTGTGTTAAACACAGTGAAATAAAACAAAAATAGCAATCTAAATTTAGAAAATTTTGCAGAAAAAGATAATAGAAATCCTTCATGATTTCTAAAATTAGATGGACATTTACTTAACAGCTAGATTTTAGCTGCACTGCATTCTTTTAAACTTTGTTTATGCTATCCTCTTCCTTGCACTTTCCACGTGGAGGGAACATTTGTAAAGTGTGCAAGTCCCAAAGGATCCCAAACAGCTATAAGATATCAACTAAGCAGTTTCATTTCTAGAAATCTAAATAAACCCATTCATTTTAAGGGCAGTGAAATAATAACATAGTGACTGGTTTGCTTCTCGTGCTGCATGAGCACAGGAGAAGCATGTGTGCAGTCACACACACGCACATAACCTGCACAGGGTCTCATGTAGCCAGGACTAACCCTTCCAAACAAATGGGGCCTCACTCGATAATTTGTAAGATCATTAGTTTTACTTAGAATTGAGAAAGAGAAAAATATAACCCGTTTGTAAATGGCAATACTAGTAAAACAGAAGGGTCACTGTGGTCATGAATTTTTATTTTATTTTGATTTCAGAAGGTCCTACCCATCTCCCTGTGTCTGTCTTCCATAATGTGACAAAATGAACGATAGCCCTTAGTTCACACTGGAATAAGACTGGAATCATATTGGAATAGGATTTACATATACAATAAAGTACAGATCTTAAGTGTTCAACTCAGCGAATTTGACCTCTGAATACATACCAGCCACAGAGCAGATAACAATAATTGTATTTCTACAACGTTTCTGTTATCTCAAGAAAGTATGAAACTACCATCAATTCTGGCTGTGTCTAGATGTCTCCTTAAAGCCTCGTGTAGTCATTAGGTGGGGCTTTTTTAGAGGTGGCTGGATCTAGAGTGTGTGACACTGGAATTAAGGGTGTGTGATTACCAAATCTGTCCACTGATTGGTTTAGCACTGCTCTAATCCTGGCAGCCTAGATACAATATTAAAGGGGCAGAAAGATGTTGTTAAGATCCCTCATTGCTTTTGATACCTTGTGGGCCTTATGAACTATTCTCTGTGACATCCCTCTGTCATGTGCCACCCTGCCTTGGAGCAGTGAACTACGGACTAAATCTTCTACAAACTGCAAACCAAACAAACCTTTCCATCTTAACTTTGAGTGTCAAGTATGTTGCCTCAGCAGCAAGAAAAGTAACTAAGATATCATCCTAGTTCATTCTGCCTTACTTAATATCTACTGTTAGAAGATTTTAAGCTTCGTATATTCATTCAACAAGTATTTACTGAACACAGACATTATTTTAGATGTTTGTGTTAGATTAGTGCAAAAAATGGAAATGGTTCCTACCTCTATAGACCTTATAATCAAGTGGGAGTAGACATGCAATCAACAATACCCATAGTATATTGGTAAAATATGCAGTGTGCTAAGAGGACTTCAAGTGCTTTAGACATTAAATGCTACAGACTTTAAGTGCTATACCAAATGTAGGATACAGCAAGAGAGATTGTAACTACTAGAAGAATGAAGAGGGAACATATAATATTAAATAAGTTGACAGAATAGGCTTCCCTGAGAAGGTACAGCAAAACCTCAGGGATGTGAGGGAGATACAGATGATCACTCCAGTCCCTTTCTATTTCCAGGAAGGATCATTGCAAGTGGAAGACAGACAGAATGGAGGCCCTGAGACAGAGTTAAGGAACAGCAAGGGACACATATGGCTGGATCCTAGAGGTTGACGGGGAGAGGAGTAGACGAGGTTGAAGCGATCATGGCTCCGTCACAGAGGTTTGAGGAGGGAAGCACGTGCTCTAGCTTGTGTTTCACAGTTTCCTATTCATTACTGTGCTGATAACGGGTATAAATAAGGGGCAAGTAGACAAAGAGGAAGAACCGTCTGAAGGCTAGTGCGATAATGTTCAGCGAAGAAAACGTAGGGGCACAGCCACACAGTAACAGGAGAAGTAGGAATAAGTGATCTGGTTTCACTTATATTTTGCAGGTAGGACTTTTACTTTCAAGGATTTCTGGATAGATTTGGATATAAGAGGAACTGTGATGGACTACCAAGTGTTACTTGTTGATATTTATCATTATCCTTGACTTTCTAACCTTCTTCCTGTATTCTAGAGGCTGGAATCTTAGAAACTACTGTTCCTGTACTGTTTTGCCACCCAGTTCACTTTCTCCCAACGGGAGGGAGGCTGATGAGACTGGAGAAGGCAGAGGCACAGAGACTGTGGTAGCAGCGGGCAGTAACACCACCCTTGGGCGTGATCACGCAGAGCGGCTGTGGCTCTGCGCTGTTACTGATCCGGGTGTGCGCACTGTTCTCTCCTTCTGGCCCTTCAGCAATCATGAAGATGCTGGTGTTCCATCATGGGAAGGAAAGGAAGAAGAAGAGAGAAAGAAGAGAGAAGGAAAAAGGAAAAAAGTGGTAGTGTTGAAATTGGAACGGTTTATCAAACACTCCCGCTCTCAGAGACGCTGCCGCCTGCGTTTCCACTCATCACAGACCTGTCAAAAAGCCCCTGAGTCCCGAGTTAGCGCCCGCACTGGTCCTCTCCTCCACACGTGGCCCTGGTCCCCATGCTGACCACACCTCGTACTCCTTTGAGTGCCACTGCTGTGCCTATTGAAAGTTGAGGTTATCAGCAGAATTCTCTCCTACGCTGCTCTCCTCTGAGCTCCTTCTGCCTACAGCTAATCCTCACTATTCACACACAGGTTCCTGTATCTGTGAATAGGTCTACTTGGCAAAATTTATTTGCAATCCCCAAGTAAATATTTGCAGTGCTTTCATGGTCATTTTGTGGACATGCAAAGAAAAGCAAAAAATTGAGTCACCCACTGGGCATATTCCCAGCTAATCAAATATGGTGACACTTTACCTTCTGTTTCAGATTTCATACTGTAAACATGGGTCCTTTTCATGGTGAATGTAGTGCACATATTTGAATTTTTATGTTTTCATTGGCATTTTCACTGTTTAGATGGCCCAGCCTAGAGTGTTGAAATGTGTCTAATGCTCCTAAGCACAAGAGGGCTGTGACATCCTTTATGGAGAAATACCTCTGTTAGATAAGCTTCATTCAGGCATGAGCTGTTGGTTCTCAGTGGATGCTTCGTTTTTATTTGTTGTTGTTGTTTTGATAGTAGTGGAGACTGAACTGAGGCAGTTGTATTGAGCTACATGCTCAGCCTTTTTATGTATTTATTTATTTTAATTTTGAGATAAGTTACTAAGTTGCTTAGGCTGGGCTAGAATTTATAGTCTTCTTGCCTCAGCCTTCCAGAGTACTGAAATTATAAGCATGTGTCTCCATGCCTGGTTTGTGAGTTTAATCTTCATGAACCAACAAAATAGGTTAGTGAGATGCTTCTAAACAGAAACACGCATAAAACAAGCTCATGTGTTGTTCCGTTGATGAACATGTTGCGAGCAGAGGTCCGAAGGGATCTAATCCTCTATTTCCTTATAAGTGGCCTGTCTCTTCTCTCCACCTCCCATGCCCCTGCCTTGGCCCTGGCTGGCTGCCTGCAAATGATCCATCCTCTGGACCATTCTTAAGTGGTTACTAACAGTCATTCCCTGTCTAGAGCCTCAGTGCTTCCTGACAGAGCCTCCTCGCTTTCCCAGGCACAGCTTCTGTGCCCAAACCCCAGCCCTCAGGACCCCACGGTCCGTCGGCGGCCTCCTCGCTGCTCCTGGCCTGCAGGGCCTCTTCTCTGACATGGCCTCCCCTTCCTGCTCTGCACCCCACTGCCCTACTTTCTCTGTAACAGTTCTCCAAACAGTGTGCTAACTTTGTTGTCTCTGCTGGCCCTCCCTCAAACACATTTCCATCATGTTTTGCCTTTCTAACCGTGCTGTCTGTGAATTCAGTCCAGTGTTCCCTGCTTAGGGTTCTTCTCTCAGGGTCTAGCGGCAGTATTTATGCCAGGTCAGCATTTCCTTTTCCTTCCGGTGCTTTTTGAAAGCCTGGCTTTGGAGCAGCATTTGTGCCAACTTTCTCCTTCCCGTGTTGCCTGTTGGAATGTTTTTAACCCCCCAACCTGCAAACATTCATGTGTTCTAGAGTTTAGACCTGAAATCTGTCTTCTCAACTACACAAACTTAATTTCTTCTCTGGAATGTCATTTCAGACGCCTCCCAAATGTCTGTCTGCAATCCGGGCCATTGTCCTGAACCCCAGATTTGCTTATCCACCTGCCTTACTTTTTAAAATAAATAATATCTTAAACCAAGCGTCTTCTAAGCAGAACTACTGGAAATCTAACTCAACTTGCTTTTGCAACCAGCTTCTTTGTCTTAGTAAATGACAACTTCAGCTTTCCAGTTGGTAAAGTTCAAATCCTTGAGGTCTTCTTTCTTGGTTTCCCTCCCTCTCACATCCTTCTTCCAGTGTATCTCACGAGACTTGAAATACAGTAAATGACCAATTAATATATTGTGTGAGTAATTAATTTTGAATAAAAGCAATTGCATAACAGTACATCCCCCAAATCAGATCCAACCACTGATCCAGCCATTAAACATTCTTGGATCTCTTCAGTAAATCCTGATACCAGCTGCAAAGAAAAACACTGGGAAACTGATGAGGAATTTAATTATGAAAGATGGCATTGATAACTATTTAAAAATATTTCTACAACCTGGCATGGTGGTCCATGCCTGTAATCCCAACACTCCGGGAGGCTGACTCAAGAGGATTGTAAGTTTGAGTTTAGCCTGGGCAGTTTAACAACTTGGGGAGATATTGTTCCAAAAAAAATTTAAAGGGCATTGTGATATAGCTCAATTTAAAGATCCTGGGTGCAATCCTCGGTAAAACCCTCCCCTGCCCCTGCTGCTGAAAAGGTAAAAACATACTGAGATGGGAGATTGAACTGCTCACTCAAAAGCAGGAAATCAAGTGTAACACATATCTGTCAGTTAAAGAAAGATGCAGATGCCAAGCAAAGTAGGGGTTTAATGTGTACATGCTGACTAAATGAATTAATAATGTAAGCAGAAATTTTTCAAGGAACTTCACATGTGACATTTTGATGGCCTAAGAGGACTATGAGTCATTGTAAATCTCTTGTGCTTCACTTATGATAGATGTAATCTGTCTTCTTGGCTCTCAGAAGAAAGAAAATACCTCTACACAGGAAAAACATAATAAATTTTATTTGCAAATTAATATCTCTGGCCAGTGTTCTGACACACTCTTGAAAAACATTTTAGATGTGGAAAGAGTTGTTTGTAAAGATTTATTATATTTCCTTTAGCAGGTTTTGAGAGCAGCGATGTACTAATATTGAGGTTGGGAAAGGGTGGCTGTGTTCTGTTTGCACTGTGTTTAATTTGTGTTTTACACATGTGGGCTGTGGTCTAGTGGGAAGAACCAGGGACCATGAACTGAGACAGGAACGCCATAACCTTGGCAGCAGGACCTTCAGGGAACTGGCAAAAACCCCCGTGGCCCTCTGGTCGGGCATGAGCCTCTGCTCACCATCTTCTGCCGCCCTGGCTGTGTCTCTTGTAGTTTTCTAATAGTGAATTAGGAAACGTTAACAACTAGCTGTTTCTCTAATAAGCAGTGATTTAAATGTCTTTCACATGTGTGCCATCTCGTTAGGTTTCTCATACGGCTTTTAGCTTAGACTTTGAATTTTCTCTCTCCTCTCCACAGAACTCATTTTGCTCAGGTCTTCTCACACACAGTTGGCCCTCAGTTTATATGTCACCCTCTCAAGGGATGGAGGGACAGTGGTCTAGAGATACATAACAACAGTTACGAGGGCGAAGTGTCCTAGGAGCTATTGTAAGCAGAACAACTATAATTTATGCCAGAATGCTGTAGTCTTTGAAATGTGAAGTGATTCTTCCTAGTGATCGGCCCTGGATGTCCTGTGCTCTCCCACAGAAATGACAACTCCACATGGGGCGATGGCTTGTTCATTAGCTCGATGTGACCATTCCACAATGCGTACATACTTCAAAGCATCATGTTTTACACAATAAAATATGTATTATCTGTCACTTTTAAAAATTTTAAAAATAAAAGAAAAAAAATTATCTCCTTAAGGAGTCTATAGCGGAGTGCCCATCCAATTTAGTGAGACTCCTGTCCTGCTCACACTTTCTTAGACTTTACCTTTTTTCATTTTCTGCTGACAGTGTGACAATGTACCACCATCTAAAACAATATTGCTTATTAACTTGGTTACTTGGCTGTTGGTGTCTTCCCTCCCTGCAAGAGAACAAATGTTCCGTGAAAGCAGAGACTGTCTCTCCGCAGATCTGTTCCTCCAGCACTAGAGCCATGCCTGGCACATGGCTGGTTCCCCACACATATTTCTTAAAACAACATAAAATGACTTTGCCCTTATGAAACTGAGGTCCGCATCTCTAAAATGAAAGGGAGACTAAACCTGCCCTTCTTGGGGTGAGGTTCTTGGATCCTGAGCTGCAGGAACACATGGAGGATCACTAGAAATGCAGATTCTTGGGTCCGTCAGACCCAAATGTGGGAGAGGGACCATGATCTGTGACCCAGCAGGTGCCTGAGTGTGCGATGCCATTTCTGAGGCCTCTTTTCTTCGTTGTGCCTAACTTGTAGCATTTTAGTTATGAGAGTGTTTTACATGTAGAAATGAGACTAGAGAATAACACAGTGAATAGCACAATTGACCCCAAAGGGTCAGTTAAGCAAATCTTAATGTCTAATATATTTCAAAATATTAAAAAATACATTTCAACTGAATTTGAAGCTTACAGTATATAAATCTTTTGCAGTTTAATCCTCTTCCCATCCTGTCCAGAGGAGACACTATAATGAATTCTGTGCTTATCATTTCCAAAGAGCATGTATCAATTTGTGTTTCCACTAACAGAGCATAACAAAGAAAGTACGGCCTATACTTCCAACATTATCATATTCCCTGAATGACACATTTTCACAGCTTCAGAAAAGTGAGCCCCTATACTGTGTGCAGCTGGTCCTGCACACTCAGGAACCTGAGGCTTTCTCTCCTCCTTGATCCAAGGAAAGAACATTGGGTTCTTTGCACAAATCCACCCCTCCCACTCTCTCTCTCTCTCTCTCTCTGTCTCACACACACACACACACACACACACACACACACACACACACACACACTAGCTTTTGCTTTCTACAGCCCTCTGAGTTCACAGTTCATGCTTTTTGGCTTTTGCACGCAGAAAACATATGTGCTTCAAAACTTTACAGACTCCTTTTAAGCATTCTATGAAGTGACTTAAATGTTGTGCTAATATTGCTCCCATTTCCTGGAAGACTAAGGATTCATTCGGGCTCAGCTGTGCAGTCTGGAGTCATAGCTAAGTTCAGCAGATGGGATGCTCCTGGCCTACACAGTGTTAGGAGCAGTGGTGTAGGTGGCCGTTTGAAGGCACTTGACTTCTAATCTGGCACAAATCCCAGCTCCATCGATAGCGCCACTGACCTGCTCTATGACAGCAATGAAATATTCCAGATTAGAACCAGTGCAGGGCTTCACAGTCGATGTATTATCTTTTACCTTTTATACAAGACAATGCATGCATCACTGGGAAAAGCTCCAGTTCATTTTTTTATTAAGAACTTTTCATAACCCTAGCAGAAATATTCATTTCCTGTATGCTTCCCCTTAAAATCAGGAACAAGACAAGGATACCCACTGTCACCTCTTGTATTCGACATAGTACTTGAAACATTAGGCAGAGCAATTAGGCAAGAGAAAGAAATAAAAAGGAACATACAGGAAATGAAGAACTCAAATTATCATTATTTACAGGTAACATGATATACTAGATAGAGAGGGATTAATAATTTAGAAATCATTATGTAATGTGTACATGTAACCATTCCAAAGACAAGCATTAATTACATGAACTGCAAACATGTACAAATAAAATAAAAAACATTTAAAAACACTGTCTGTCGTATAAATAATCAGATTAAAGGCATATCTTCAACAGGACAAAATAGATTTAGTTCAGTGGATAACATGTTATTAAGCCTCCTTTCTCCACTCGTTATATCATTTTTTAAATCATCCTTCTTCAATCACCCAAAGTATATTTGATGCTTTATAGTTATATTACATGGGTTGGTAAAACCAACTCACTCGTTAATGAAGTTCAGTGATATTATAGGTTAGTAAATCACTTCTTAATGTCTAAACCTTGGTGAATCCTAAGTTTTAAATATCCTTGATGCCTTGGGTCTCAAAACACAGTTTGACTATAAAACCGTAGCCAAGACATATCAAATTATCTTCAAGAGAGCACAGTCTAAGGGAAAGGAAGGGCGGTTCTCCTCTGCTACACTGGAGTGAACCTCCCTTGTGCCCATGGTTCCCAGCATCTTCAGGATGCAATTACTTGAAGTTATTCCTCACACCCCTTGTCTGTGTCACTCAGGTGACACTGTGAATGTCTCAGGCTCTACAGTCAAAGAGTTTTGCTTTTAAGATGCATGCAGATGTGCTAATTGAGGAGGAGGAGGAGTTATTAAAGAGCGCACGTCTTAGTTTCACGTTTTCATTGTGTTCTTACCCTGGAACATTTTTATCCTTTTATCCTATTAATATTTGAAATGATATTGTGTGTGATATTGGAAACTGAATCTAGGGCCATCCCACTTTTATCTTTGTTTTAAGACAGGGTCTTACTGTTTCTGGGGCTGGACTTGAGCTTGCAATCTTCCTGCCTCAACCTCCAGAGCGTTGGGATTATAGACATGCAGCACAGTTGACTCTTGAAGCACTATCTTGCATTGTATGTACTGTTATGTGCCACTAACTCATTTCTGGAACAAAGTGTGATTTATATTTATAAACAGTTGCCAGGTCCATGGCTTGGCATCCTCTAAGTTGTCTTTGTCTGTGATGGCTCTTGGCAGGCCTTGCGGTGCCATTGCACTATGGAAGATTAATGCTCCCTCTGAAGATGCCCACATCTGGGTCCTCCAAACCTGTGAAGGGATGAGGTAGGGTGATTATTTTGGATTCTCCTAGGGCCCAGTGTAATGAGAAGGGTCCGTGTAAGAGAGAGGCAAGGCAGTGAGAAAGGGGATTGGATGATGGAATTAAGGGTGAGAATCAGAGGGAAACTCAAGAATGCTGTACCACTGAACTTCAAGAGGGAGGGAGGGGCCAAAAAGCCAAGGAATGCAGGTGGACAATACAGAAAAGAAAACAGCAGGGCACCAGAGTCTCTAGAGGCATCGAGGCCCTTCCAACATGCTTGTTTAAGCCCAGTGAGTCTTCTGCTCTTCAGAATTACACGGTTATACATTTTCATTGCTTTAAACCATGATGTTTGTAGTCTCCTGTTACAGTAGCAATAGGAAACTAATACAGCATTTCTGGAGAACTTCGGTCACCATGGCATCACAGTTGTGCTTGTACATGTTCTCTCTCTCCCTGACTTTCTTTTGGCACACAGGCTTTGGAGTTGTTAATACTGTAGCCTGGAGTCTGCCCCTGGTCTACACCCTGGACTCTGTTGTCTGCCCAGGACTGCTCAGGTCTGACCTTCAGGGCTCATTCTAGCATCGACACCTCATGTGTACCCCCCAGCTCTTTGCCTAGAGAGGGTGCCACCCTGCATTTCCTCAGCTCGGTGGTGCTGGCCTCCTTCCCACATCCACAGGCACTCTCCGCGAGGTCGGCCTGCATTGCTATTGTAGGACTCAGCGTTAGCAAAAGAACTTTTTAAAGTGACGGAAATGTGCTGTCTGGTCTCCAGTGGGATGGCCACTAGCAGTGGGTGCCACTTGAAATGCAATTGGGAAACAATAAATTGTATTTGACTGTAATTAATTAAGTTCATTTTAAGTAGCTGTGAGTGGCTGGTAGCTGCCTCATTGGATAGCACAACGAGTCTTTCATTAGACACATACTGATAATGATCCACTGAAGCAGTCATTAGGCACCTATAAGCTCAAATCAGTCAATTTTTCTTTAGCTATTATTTTAGAGGAAACATATTAAAAAGTCAAAGAGAGTTGCCTACTCTCTTTGAGTAATAGGCTTCAACTATGAGAGAATCATCAGTCCTTAACCAAAGCTGCCTGACCTGTTAAATCACTACACATAGTGCCTCTGCCTTCAGGAACTCATAAAAGGAAATGTCTTTAATTAAAAGACTGATTTTTCATGGCTCTGCGGAAATGTAAACGTCTGGGGTATAAACTAGCTACATTTGTTGCTGGATTTGAAGGCAAGCCCTTAGTTCACTCTGCTCCTATCACCGGAAGGTTGGGGAGCAATGCTTGATTACCTGAGCACCCAGGCCTCTGCTGCAGAAAAGAATGGCGTCTGCGCACACGCGCTGAGAGCTTTGCCTCTCCCCACGCTGTATTCTGTGATTAATCTTCCAGCACTCTCGGTGCACGTAAAAGCTCATGAAAAGCAGGAGCAAGTGGGAGTCACGGGAGGTTCGCAGGCACCCGCGCCCACTGGAGGTATCACCTGGATGAAACGCAGCATGAGCTTCGCTAGAGAACACTCAGTGTGGCCTTCAGAGGAGATGGACGTGGATGAGCAAAGGGACACCACATGGACGCTGACCTTGCTCCTGCGGCTCAGTGGAGAGTGGCTCTCAGGCCTCCTGCGGTTCTCCTTGCTTCTGCAAGACTAAGTTTATAAAGCTTGCATTTGATGCCTCGTATTTTTATGTATATAGTTAGATTTGCAAAGTATTAAAATGAGGAAGAGTGAAATGACAGGTACCATGATGCTGACTGAACCTGGAGCCAGATCCAGGAGTCCAGAGAGGTCGAGGTCACCTTCTGCAGAGGCCATCGCCCCCTCATTCAGACCTTTCTTTAACTGGTTCTGGTGTCCATGGGCGTGGTCTTGTTTGGCTTTAACAAGGCATTTACAATGTAAAGAATTGGACAAAAAGTCTATCTACAATGTATAGCCTATTTTTTAAACATTTTATTTAAAGAGGAAAAAAAAGCAAAAGAGAAAAAGAGGTAGAAACAATACAGAATCTCAGAAAAAAAAAAAGCAGTAAGAAATCACTAGTTGATAAATTACATACTATCTTCTTAGACCTAGTTGTTAAAGTTACAAAATTAAAGCATACAAAGTTGACATTTAAACAGTGAGACTGCAAAGAAGTTCAATGATCCAGTAACAACTTAGCAACATGGTTATCAATCCTACACATTTAAACATACATGCAGCCATATCCTCTAGAACACTTTCTTTTCTTCTTTTTACTTTTTAAGTCCATTATCTGCTTTTTAAGTCCATTATATCCTGTTTTGGAGGATATAACTCAGGTTGCTCAGTACCTTACTGACTTTTTTTGTTGTTGTTATATACTTTTAATCACCTTATATAATTCTGTTGCCTTGTTTTTGAGTTTCTCCTCATCCATGATCCATGGATCAGCTTTGGTGGAGTTGGGAGATTTTTGGAGGTATTTTGTTACTTTCTTATCTACTTTTTTTTTTTGAAGGTAGCAAAACACAGCAGAATAAGACAGAACAAACCCATGTGACCGCACTGCAATAAAACTACCACAGAACTTCAGAGCAGGTCACCAGGACACAAGCAATGGGCTCAATAGTACAGCCCATTTTGTTCACATTAGCTGTTCTTTCAATCAAATAAAGGAAAATGGAAGGAAATATCGAACTTTTAAAAACAGAATATTGAATAAAGCAGTACCATTAATCAAAACTGAGCAAAACAGTGATAAAAATATTTGCCTTCAAAGAGATGGTAGAAGGAAATCCCCCTTACTTGCCATGCTGTATACATACATCCTCCAAAAAGATACTCAGACCTCCGGTGCCTACTTGCTAACGGGGGTGGGGGTGGGGATGGATCAATGTCTGATTCTTAGCCCGCGCACCTGCAGGGCCTTAGCTGCTTACAGGCCAGCCAGCAGGCTGCCTTATCTCCCAGCGCCCAAAGTTCCAACATGATGCAGAGTTCTGTATAGCCTATTTATTCAGAACACAATGCATCCAAACTTACGATAAATATACTCAAACTCTCTGCATCTCAATTTTCCAATTTCTCTAGATGCCAATACATTGCATGGTTTTATACACAAATAAATCATCCTACATCAGCAGAAATTAGCACTGTAATTAGAAATTAGTGAATCAATCACATAATAAATATTGGTAGTTTACAGTTATTGCAAATAAGAATTCAATGTTATATGAGAATTAATTCTGTAGTTTGTCCCCAAAGCAGATAGCACTGGGAGAAATGCTTGTGGGGCACTTCTCCCACCAGGGAGTCTC
The DNA here is from genome assembly GCA_004027455.1 of Hydrochoerus hydrochaeris. Classification (NCBI taxonomy): domain Eukaryota; kingdom Metazoa; phylum Chordata; class Mammalia; order Rodentia; family Hydrochaeridae; genus Hydrochoerus; species Hydrochoerus hydrochaeris. Next base: position 101,513 of record PVLA01005148.1, on the reverse strand, counting down.
TGCCTGTGTGTGTTCGCAGTCTTGCCTCAGCCAGAATGTAACTGTCATCCTCATCTCTCATGCTCTGTATTTGGAACCACAGATTCTGTCCTACAACACTTTTAGTGTGGCTAAGAAGAAAGCTCTCTACCCTCGGACTGTAGGAGTCGCCAGCTGAATTAGGACTCAGAATTCAAAACCTGGACAAATTCTGTATTTGAAATGAAGGCACATGTGTCCTCTAAGAGCCCAATATGACAACTTCAGTAGTTTGTCCTTTGCATGAATGGAGTGATTTGCTTTATTAAATGTGAGACCAGCACCAAGTATTTCTTCACCCTTCCCTTGTCATCTGGACCACCTTGCTGAAAACTTGTCAGTGTTGCAGAAAAGGGAGAACCCACGTGAGTCGGGGGAAATCAGATGCGCTTATCTGAAAGCTTGCAGATGTCTGAGCCCGATGGGCCCCGCTGGGGCTGTGCAGCACATGGAAGCTCCATTTCAGCTTCATGAGCAGCAAAGACAGAGTATTTGGTTTCCCAGGGATGCGTGAAAGCAATACTGCCTGTCTTTTCCTCCACTCAGAGTGCATGGTGGTGAGATCTCATGCATGCTGGGAAGAAAGAAGTCAAGAGCTGTCACCAGGAAAGTGGAAAAAATTCAGATGTTCATATTTTTTAATAAGTGATTTATACATATTATGCTCTTGCTTAGTAAGAAGAACCAGGAAAGTTGAGTTACTGGTACAAATTTTCCTCTTTGCTGTCATTTTGATTTAATAATTGCTCAGACATCTGTAATGGAAAATGCTCAAGGCAGGGTATCCAGCATGGATCTTTTTAAATCTGTCCCTGTACAGCTGATGGGCAAGTGACTGTAACTCTCACTGGTATTTGGTTCTTTATCCAAAACAAAGGGATGCTAATTTCTCCATCACAGTGCAGAAGAGAAGATACAATGAACACAGCATATGACACATGGAGTCAACCTCAACACATTAGCTGAGACAAGTTCAACCCCAGCAATTTTTTAATGCACTGGCAGTGAGACAGGGTTCTATCTGAACAGCCCTGAAGTTTTGACCTGAACTGTTTCAGCTTGGTGTCCAGGATTTTATTTACGACAATAAGACACCATGTTGTGACACATGAGAGCTGGGTCTTAAGTCAGTGGCTTCTCTTCCATCAGGACCCAAGGCAGAATGGGAAACAGAGAGGAGCCACTTGGACAGTGTGCTGCATCAGTTCGGGGTTCGCCTATATGTCCCAGGGAGCAGCTGTCTCCTACAGCTTTCCCCACCATGGAATTTATGTAAACCCACCTGGAATTGAAAACTAGCATCTTCTCTGAATTCTGGGGAGAGATGAAAGCAGACAGCTCCTCAGGACAGGTAAGATGGAGTTAACAGCTCACGTTTGCTCATTTGCTATGTGGATTCTCAGATGGTGTGAGATCAACAGCTTCCAAGGAGACATTCACACAAACATTAACTTCAGTCTGACGCAGCTCAGTCAGTGTTGAGAGACTTCTAATAATTTTTTCAGACAAATATACTCTTCCAGGTGGCATTTATAGAAACAGGTATTAAAGCTTTTTTCTCTCTGGCACTTTATTCTCATTATCCAGATTTCCAGAATAGAGTAGAAGCAGAGAAACCCTTTCACTGCCTCTGGCATTTTGGCCAGCTGGGGCAGCCTTGGGTCCGGGTGAAGCAGGCAGGGTAAGTAGTGCCCTGCTGGGCTTGGCTGAGGTCTCCAGTGGGTGCCTGTGGGAGTGAGAGACCCTCACTAGCCAAGGGGAAGGCAGGGGCCCCATGACACGCCAGACCTTTCCCTCTTCGGTCTACTCTGGGATAGCATTCTTACCACGGCCAGACCCTGGGGCACCTCAAAGTGGACAAGCCTCTGAGTCCATTGCACACTGCCCAGCAAATGTTTCCTGATGTAGTTGTTCACGTAGCCACCCCAAAATCAGCGTTAACCACCAGACTTGTCCTTCTTGGGGGTGGGTTTTCTTTGAGGGTAAGGGAGTATGTTTGTCTATGGCTCTGCTGTTTCCCTGGAGAGATCTCAGGTTGGCCGGTGGGGTAGGAGCTGAGGAATCCAACTTGTGCTTGACGGTTAAGAGCCTGATCCCCAGGAGGGGTCCTGTAAACCCCTCCCCTGCTGCTCTACAACCATAAAACAGCCAGGGAGGCCCCAGCCCCTTAACTGGCTCCACATTCAAGGCAGAATCCTCACTCCTGCCTTCTTACCCAGTTCCCACACCACGATCCCCGGAAACCACTGGGCCTGCGTCCAGAGCAGAGTCTTCCCTGAGCTGCCCACGTCCCAGCGGGGTGGAGTCAGCCCGGGTGACACCGACAGAGTTGCTGGCCGCACCGTCAGGCCTGGGCAGGGCAGCCTGCACGCTGTTTGCTTTAGTGCTAGACATTGCCTCAGCTGGGAGGTGTGGGAGCTGTAATTAACATCTGGACCCACGCAGCTGTATTCTCGGCACTGCTGCGTTTCTTGCCAAGACCCATGTACGTCACTGTGACTTCCGAGGCTTCAGCCAGCCCTGCTATTTTGCTGAATTTAATTCTGTGCTTGGGAACAAACATGACTGTCATTCAACTGTCCACCTGAGCATTCCAAGTGGTGGAGGGCTCAAAGATGCCACCCAGGCACAGACGGTCTCAACGCCACTTGGCTTGTTATGTTAGAAAGGTCTGTGTTTGCTCTAGGCCTCTCCTCATCCACGCTGGCTGACCATCTCCTCTCCGTAAGCTGCACTGTGGGAAGGTCTCGCATCCGCCACCACCGTGGCTGCAGCCGAGGGCTGCGTGGGGGAGCGGAGGTCTTATTCCTGCTCAGACCCTTCAGAGTGGCCCCACTGCTCTCAGTGTGCATAGCAGAGAAAAGAACGAGTCTCTCTTCACTTATAGGGAGGGCGAGGCAGTCAGAGCAGGGTTCAGGGCGGCTGAAATGGACGCCCACCTCAGCAGGGGAGCAGTGAGTAGGGTCCAGTTGGTGTGAGGTCGGTGGTAGTGGCAGTCACGTCGGGTACCCTCGAGCTTTGCAGACTTTATACATCCATGGAAATTCCCACATCCACTAGAGTTCTACTTACAGGGGGATTAAGAGAAAGAAAGGACTGATCTACTTTCAAAAGTATAGAACTTTTAAAGAGAAAATATTAGTAGTTTTTGTCTATCCAGTTTTCCATACCTTTGTCAATTTCTTACCCTTGGAGCTGCAAATCAGCTTGTCCCACAATAACTTTCACCTTCCTATGCAGATATTTGAAGAGGTATTAGGTGCAAAGACACGGATACACAGAAACTATCATCAGTTGTACAATATGAGAGTAGATCCTGTACAAAAGAGTTCAAGCCAACACCCCCTGGTCTGGGAGCCCTCGGGTAAACAGCGCTTACCACCTGCAGACCTTGTGAAAAGGGAAAAGAAAAGAAGTCGGGGTGGGCATTGCTTATAATACAAGCAACCTTCAAAAGGAGGTGAGCTTAGCCAAGAACGAGCAGGGCTGCAGTTTATATTGCATGTCTATGAATATGTGTATTAGAGTTTACATATATATTTGCCTATGTGTGATTTTGAAAATGAATAAATTGTTATATTAGGCACTCAATAAGAAGTCTATATTGAGCAATTTTTTATGATTATATGATCAAGATCTTGTCACGTAGAAAAGTCGCAAACTATTAGGCACAGTTGTGCACACCTATAATTTCAGCCCTTGGGACGCTGAAGCAGGGGATCATAAGTTCAAGTCCAGGCTGCACAACTTAGCAATTTATCAGGACCCTGTCTCACAATATAAAAATAATTTACAAAAAAACGACTTGGCCCGTAGCTCAGGGTAAAGGCCCTGGATTCAATCTCAGGTACTGAAAAAGAAAAAAGAAAAGAGTCAAAACCTGGTTGCCTCTGGGCCAAATTCAACTTACAGAAGTATTTTGCTTGGTTCATTACATTTACAGGTATCAAATTTTAATCCACATTAGTTGTCATCCTTTTAAGGATAGTATCAATCAAAATTGATTTTCTAAATTCTGCTGGAATGTCCAAATGTCTAACAGTTCGGACCCATCGTTTCACATGGTGAAACTCAGCTGGAGCTGGCAGCTGCTTCCCCTCTGAGGGCTGCAAAGCCTTTCAAGTGATCAGGCTCCCTCTGGTGCAGAGGACTTAGCATCTAGTATTTCACTTCTTTCTTCTTAGGTTTGCAAACCTTCGGGATGGCCAGAAAGAAACAAAGGTACTGTGCCGGATTAAAAATTGGTGGTCAATTTAAACATCAGCTGAACTGGATCAGCAGGGAGCTGCATGTAGATGGTCCGTCCAGCTGAAGACTGTTGCCAGCATCAAAAGGAGTAGAGAGACAGAGAGCAATGTTGCAGGTTCTCCTAAGCATTGTTGTTGTTTGGAGCCATTGGTTCTCCTGGAGATGCTTGTCCTGCTGGCTCCCCTGACCTGAACTTGGCTGTTATCATTGGAGGAGCTTGAGACCTTGTTGCTGAGAATGGCTACGGTTCACTTTGGGGGAGCTCTGGTCCTCAGTATGAGCATCGCTTCCTGTCTCTGGAAGAGAAGATGTGTGCTGTTTAATCTCCAGGAGAAGCTTGTCATGCTGGTTTCCTCATATGAACTCGGCTGTTCTCATCTTCAGGGGAGCTCAGGACCTGGTTGTTGCTGAGGATGGCTGTGGTACTTTTCAGGGGAGCCCTGGTCCTTACTGTGAACATTGCTTCCTGGCTCCAGTGCAGAACCCTCAGCCTACTGGCACAGATCCTTCATCCCGCCAGCAGAGACTTTCTGGCTTCTGCCGTTGACCTTTGGGCCTTCCCAGTGGAGATCCATGAAATAGACTTGATGAGTCACTGTTGTGGGCTCTAGACCTCGAGTTGGACTCCTGGGAGGCATTGTCATGGGCTTTAGGCATTCAGCTGAACTCATGCAGGATGTTGCCATGGGACTTGACCAGATTCTCTAGGTCTTTAGTGTGTGAACAGATTTCCTGCATTTTTTGTATTTGACTCTGGGTGACTAGCATGAAATGCTACTATAAATTATGTGTGCTGTGTTGTCTTGTTCTCCTTGCAACCCCTGACTACAGCAGGTATGAAGAATGAGACTTGGACATTTAAATTTTGCTTTACGGGTTAGCATTTCCCAGTGTGACAGAGAAACTGGAAGATGCTCCAGGGAGGAATGCACTGGACAGGAAAGCAGGTCTGGTGACTGCTCCCCTTTCACATTCCTCATGGGCCGGTGCAGAGAGAAAACGATCAGGTCTCCAGGTCGGGCAGGATCTGGGTACTTGCCTGGCTTTGGGTAGACAGTAAGGAACCATGCAGAGATTTTAAAGAAAGAGGGTTTGACTGGAGCTATGCCTTAGCAAAGAAAACTGGCTCAGAGTATAACTTGCCTGAAACAAGGGCTGGCGGAAAGAAGCAGTGCTGGAACCATCTCCACTCTCCTTCCCCCTCGCTTCACCCTGAGGACCCCCAGACGGGCGGAGGGCCTGGCACTGCCGTTCACATCCCCTCTCTACAGTGGGTGGCAGCAGAGCTGGCTTCTCCACATGTGCGGGATCTGACGAGATAATAGATATGATAAGCCAAGGCGAGCTCTTCTAATTCTTCTTGTCTTCTTACATTCTTGGTATCTGTGAATTCACAGGTTCCTACATACATGTGTACAGAAATGCACATGTCACCCGCAGACAGATACACATTGTAGGAGACCCTGCTCACTTTAGGCCCCCAGCACGGACTGTGTCTTCTAGAATATGCTGGTGGACCTCTCTTGGCTGAAGTCCTGACTATAGAGTTTGAAGTTGTGTATTTTTGTCTTCTACTGGCCAGAAAAGAACACGCAGAAGGGAAACGGCAAGAAGGATAAATAAACCTTACGCTCGCAGAAAACAATAGAAGTAAGTCAGTATGTCAATTTACTAGGAGACACAAACAAAAGAGTCTCCTTTAGGACAGTCATTTTCCCGACAGGAGAATTGCTAGGTTGGCTGCACCATCTGAGATTTACAACCAAGAGTTCAGCCAGAAGGGCCAGCAGCTTCCCACAAGCCCAGAAAGTTGTCCTCTACAGTTATGTTCAAACTGATTTTCTGCCTTCAGCTTGGTGTCTGAGCCATCCGCCAGCAGAAGCTTCTCTGCTGTGCCCTGTCTTCGGGGCTTGCGGAGCCACAGCACCCGTGCCTGAAGACCCTTACCAAGGACAGGCAACTCAGGTGTAGCCAAGGTTACAAGGAGGGTTCTAAGGAGGTAACCTGAAGAATCTCAGGAGTCAGGTCCCTGTGTAACAGAGGAGGGGCTCATTCAATAGATCGAAAATACTGGTGTCTTATGATTTCAGGCACCAGCCTATCGGTGCAGGAAAATGACAAACATGAAGCCCACATGAGCCCTGTCCTGGGGAGCTTATGCCCAGGAAGGACGGGCAGATGGATCCCAGAGCTTCTGGACAGGACAGAGTGCCTGCGCTGCAGTGGTGGCAGATGGCCTGGAAAGGACTCTTCCGAGTGTTGCCCACTGCGGTCACCTGCTGCTGCACCCACAGTCACCAGCCTTGTCTTGCCTGTTTGATCATATCAATGTGCTATTTCTTGGGAAAGGAAAAGAAGACCAAAAAATAAAACCACTAATTTCTATGACCAGTTCAAAATGCAAAGCTCCACATCTCCTAAATCTGGATGGGTAAAATTCACAACCACTAACACCTCATTTCCCCTATTTTATAATGCATTTTAAATTATATAAGCAATAAGTGATTTCATTCTCCTCTTGAATATTTGAACGTTTGTCCCAAAGCACCCTCTGACCATAGTCCCCAAACTCCACCCCTCTCACGCTCCTTGTGAATAATGCAGAGTGTTAGGTTTGGACTTCTAGGTCTTTTAAACATATCTTTTCGTAGGCACCTGTGTGCAGCACAGGAAGGTTTCCCCCCTTTCTCTGTCCCTCTTCCTCTTCCTCTTCTTTTCTTACACAAATGCTTTTATTTTGCAATTATAATTCTTCAGATTACTAGATTGTTTTCTTCTTTGAGCATTATCTCAGACTGGTTTGACTAAAACCTTATTTTCTTAACTGCTGTGTATGATTTCTTCATGTAAGTATAGTGTGTTTTATTTATCTGTCCTTTGTAGGCAGACATTTAGGTTTTGCTAAATTTTCACCATTACAAACAGAACTTTCATGCACAGAACCCTATCTGGTCATCTAGTTCCCATGTCCACACACAGCCGGGCCCTTGTTGCCACAGGGAGACTTCAGGAAGCTGTGAAATGAAGTCATACAGCTCCTGGTCCTGGCCTTGTGGCCATACCACTGGCTGGAACTCTTCTTCTTTCAGCCAGGCTGGACAAGCCCGTGGAAGAAATCAGGCCATTTCCTCCATCATTGCTTCCCCACCCGCAACCCTCTCAGAATGACCTGGGCTCATTCTCAGATGAAGATGCAAAATTTCACCATTACCCTGCAAAGCTAAAAGCCCTGAGAGTGGGCCAGCATTGCACTGGGCCCTGGTTGAGAAGGGCCTCAGGGTGTTACCCACCTGCAGAGACCTCACTTCCTGCTCACCGGCACCTAAGCAGCTGCCAGCCTGGGTGCTCAGTGGGTGCCGGAGATGAGAGAGATTTTTCACAAACTCCTACAGCAGGTCAAGGCTGACATGGTTTCTTTCACACTTGCTGCCTTCCACTCCCGGAATACAATCTAGGCCCTGTTCCCCGGCCCCACCGCCATTTCAGAGCCATGAAGTCATCCCAGCTGCAGGCCTGGCCAACACACTGGCTCAGGTCCCATCCCCCGCAAGCCGGAAATGTCCTCTCCCCCAAAACCAGACTTTGCCAGGGGAAAATGTGAAGTGAGAGATCGAGAGGAGGAGGAAAAGCCTGACTGGTGGAGCTGAGACACACACACACACACACACACACACACACACACACACACACACCAGATTCACACCCAAGCACAGGCCTGCGCTGCCTGAAAACTAGCATTAGGCCGCCAGAGACTCAGGCTCCTTCCCCCTTGGGTTGTGTGCCGAGGGTCCTGTAAATGGCCCACAGCACAGTTCCATTCCATGAAATCCCGGGCCTGGAGGCAGAGGCAAAAATGAGAGCCCAGGTGGAGAGGCCCAGCCTACCGCTTGGCCTTCAGCCCTGGAAAAAGAGAAGTAAGTGCCAAGTATGCAAGAGCCAGCCTGGCCCCGCTCCAGGCTGCTCCAGCAGTTGCTCCTCCAACTGGCTCAGCCCAGCGGGGGCTTTCTCCGCGGAGCTGCCGGAGCAGATGGGGACGCAGCCTCCCGGGCAGGCCAGGCCTCTCGGGCAAGCAGGTGGTGCCTGGACAGTTCTGGTGGCTCTCTTGGTGTCGCCCTGGCTTGCCTGTTGAGTCTTCTGGGATGCTCCTGGGTGGTGTTTCGGGTAGGTGTCAGCTCCTCACCCCCTAATCTTCACCCAGCCATCGCCCCATGTGTTGGAAGGTCTGCTTCAGTCCCCAGCAGTCTACCAGTGTTTGGGGGCTGCTGGCTCCTCACTGTCTGCGTCATCTAGAGTGTCCCCTGCTATAAAACTTCAAGTATTGTGCTTTCTCGCTCCTTCCTCAGATCCCTCCTGGAAGAGGACTTGCCATTTTAAGGGAGACCTGGCCAGGTGGCCCACGCCAGGCAGGGATGGGTGATTTAGGAGGCAGCAATCATGGGACCCCAGGCCAGCGCCGCAGAGTTCCCTGCCGATGGGGGCCAGGTGGAGCCTGCTGGGGCAACTCTGCACTTTTATTTTCTTTCATCTTCTCCTCTTTGTTTAGCCCAAGTTTCATCTACGGAGCTGGTTCTCCCCTAACCCTTCACCTTTCAGGTAAACTTTTGGCACTGTGCTGGCTTGTCTTGCCCAATTCTTTGAGGCAAGAAGGGTCTAGAATACTTTCAGTTGACAAGCCGTTTCCAAAGGAGCTACTAGATACCAAAGGCATGGTGAAGCGGGATGCCAGCCTCTCTTTCTCGGGTTCCGTCTCCCCTGACAGCAGCCACCGTGCTGCCACACTCTCAGAACCTGTGCACTGCACAGTGAAGGCTCCCGCTCCGGGCTCAGACTCTGCGCTGAGTTGGTTTGAAACCAAGAGAGAAGAAAGACGTCCAGGGGCCACCATCGGTGCAGTCTTCAGAACAACAAAGTGTGGACCTGTGTTGGAGCAGCCCACGCTGAGCTGGGCTCTCAGCTCCCTGTCTCCGGGCCTTTCCACATCTTATGGTTCCCAGCACTCCCTGCCTTCTGAATGACCCATGAACTCTCGCCCTCTCTGCTCACCCCATCCTCTTAGTCCCTTTGCTTTCAAAAGGAGGGACTGAGGAGAACTGAAGGGCTGAAGGCTGAAGCCACGCTCCAGAGCTGTGGTGAGGAGAGGGAGGACGCAGAGGCCTTGGGGAGGCTTCTTGCACCAGGCTGGGAGTAGAGCTGGGCAGTTGGAGTGGTCAGTGCACTGTCCTTTTCCCTTCCTCTCTCTGCTGGCCTTGAGGGGAGGGGGCTGGGGGTTTCTGCTTGGGTAACATCACAAACAAGAAAACAAATTCCTGGCAGATGGCCAAGGCAGGCATGAAAGACAGCTCTGGAAGTGTCAAATACATACTCCTTTAGGGCTTCTCCTTTCTAACCTGAAAAATCTTCATTACTGAGAGCCTTCTTTAATTATTATTTTTAAAATAGAATGAGTGCTCTGTGAGGCTGAGGCAGGAGGATGGGAAATTTGAGTTCCAACCTAGCAATTTAGGCAAGTGAGAACTTGCCTAAAAAAGAAAGAAAGAAGAAAGAAAGAAAGAAAGAAAGAAAGAAAGAAAGAAAGAAAGAAAGAAAGAGAAAGAAAGAAAGAAGAAAAGAAAGAAAAAAGACAAAAAAGCAATGGGAAAAAAGCGAGGGCCTGGGGATGTGGCCCATTGTGAAAGCCGTGGGTTTAATCTCCACTTCCATGAATAAACACTAAGTGAAACAGAGGAGAAAACATGCAGAGCTTGCATCCTCAAAGAAGGGGTCCTGAAGAAAAAGCAAGAAAGCACAATAAATGAAATTTTGCAGCAGCATGCAAGAAAACCGCTGTGGAATGCATAATCTATGCTTGGAAAATTAGAAACACTCATTAAAAAGCCACTCAGTGACACACAGCAAGCTCCGCAACCACACTGCAGCACTCAGGTGCTCACACATTTATTGTCCCAGTGAGAAGCCAGGGTACAGGGCACACTGCAGCACTCAGGTGCTCACACATTTATTGTCCCAGTGAGAAGCCAAGGCTGGTCCCCCTGCTCCATGGACCTCCTGGAGGCTGCGTCTGGGTGCAGATGTGGTCATTGTCTGCAGCTCTCAGGCACAGGAATCAAAGTTGGACAGCAAGAGCTCTGCTGCAGAGCTCTGTGGCCCAAACAGTCAAGCATAGCTCCTCTCCTTCTCCATGAGCCAAAACAGGGAAGGCACAGGACAAGAAGCCCTGTGTCCAAGGACAAAGCTTCAGGACAGAAGATCAGCCCTTTTCTCCAATTCCTATTGTTGAGATAATGTCTCAGAAATTTCATTGGCATTTTGAAATTTACTTAAATACAAAAAGGCAGACTACACTGTATTTTTCTCATTGTGACCACGTGATCACAATGGTCCATGGTCCCCAGCACCCTTAGAACCCAGCTCTGCACCCAGCAGTCCCAAAGTATACGTAACACTCCTCTGGCCCTGAAGCAAGTCCACAGCCGAGATAACTCCTGTGTCCTTCCAGCTGGAGCCTCAGTTCCCAGAAGGCAGAGTGCATGTCCAGTCTAAGGAAGAAGAATGCTTGGGGTGAGAGCTCAAATTCCACTGCCCTGCAATCCCCCAAAATGTTGATTCACTCGGATTATGTATGTCCCTGGATCCTACTTAAAAGGCTTGTGTAAATACCTAAGAGTTGTGTAAATACCTAAGAGGTGGAAAGAAGTCCATATTTGGAGACTGGAAACTGACAGGTAGGCATGCATCAGGGCCTCTGAGCACAACCCAGAGAGCTGTGTCCTTCCTGAGACAGTGCACAGGCCACGTGCCACACCTAGCATTAAATGCTCTCATAAATACCCAAGAGAGTACACACTTTCCATCTTTGGCCTAAGAGGCCTACACTCTTCCATCTTTTTGAACCTTAAGAATATGACATTGAAATTTTCCGGAAGTAGCACTGAGAAATGCAAGAGTTTCTACCTCATCTTTGGCCTTTAACACAATGTCTCAAGGATTCCTAGGGAGCAAGTCAGGAGATAGGGAGCAGAGCCGTCATAATTACTCTACTTTACTCTCAGAGTGTACAGCATTATATTTGAATGAAAATTTAGTTTGCTAGCAAATTGCAAATTTTTCTTCAAGTCTATGAAAAATAATTGATTTTTAATGCTTCCTATGTGACAAGTGGGAACATAGACTGGTTTCCTGGAAGGCGTGTAGGCTGATGAGGGAAGATGTGCACATGCAGACGGCTGGCTGCACACGAGGAGAAGGCCCTGCCTGAGGTTCTCACAGCCCACAGCTTCTCCAGGCACCGTGGGATGACACGCAAATCAAGGGCGTTGTCTTTTGCTGTCTGGGAACTCCCTTTGGTTCCTGACACGTAACACTGGGTTTCATGAAGTTCCCAGTGTGTGTCGAGGTTGCCAGAAACAGGGGGTGCTCTTCTAACTTCCCGCTCCACCAGACAAGTCCAGTCTTTTTGGCCTTATTTAGAAATATACTTGTTTTATTATGGCACTGACTGTTTGTTAGCACAGAGAGAGACAGAGTGGCTCACGATGTTTGAGTCCCTTATCTCGCATTGTTTATGTTCCTAAAATAATTTAATTAGTTTAATAAACAAAAGCATTTTCAATTCATAAACAAAGAGGGCTCAGAAAAATCTAATGTTTCAAAAGGCAAAAAAGAAAGAAAGAAAGGAAAGAAGAAAGGAAAAAAGATCAAATTACTCCCAGCCTCTCCCCTTCAGTTTCCTTGCTTCCTTCATTCCTGCAAACCCTGACCTGACCGGGCAGTGGGCCTTCTAGGAAAAGTGTTTATTTCCCCATTTCGTTAAGTTTTGGTAGGACCTTGGAAACTTTCCAGATAGCTCCATACTCTAACTAGTTCTAAATGTCATGGTTACTGTTATTTTCTAAAAAAGACAAAAAGGAAAGGAAACCCAACTGCATGGGTTATCAGGCATAGTGGCCTGATATGCCTGTTATGCCACCATGCAGGAGGCTGAGGCAGGAGGATCACTGTGAGTTCTAGGTGAGCCTGGACTACATAGTGAGACCTGTCTCAAAACAAACAAACAAACAAACAAACTCAAATGTATGAATTATAATTTATTTACAAAGGAGTTTTAAATATGTGGGTTGAATTAATTTTAAAATTAATTAATTTAAAAATTTTAACATTGTTTCAGAAAGGTTTCTGAAACAATAGAAGGAATGAAGGAATTACATAACACTGAGTGCACATAGTCAACCCCAGCTAACTACATCATTCCAGTCTTCTACTTGATCAGCATTTCTGGCTTTTCGCCCTTATCGACTCTAACCCACACATGACTAGGGACTGTCTCAGACTCTGCATGCACCTCTTCTCTACGATGCACTGCAGTCTCTGCTCTTCCAAAATATAAGAGCAGTCTATGAGTTGGGAGTATAAACGCAATAGAAATTATTGAAATAGAAATTATTATGGAGACAAGTATACTCTCCACAAGTAATAATGTATTTTATGTATATATTTACAGTCATATTAACTAACTTGATTGAAGCATCAAATACAAGTGAGGGACTCTTCACGAATTCCCAGTGGATTTTCTCTTCATCCCCTCCACACCTCCAGTTTGAGAGGTTTAGGAGGAAGCTTGATTTAACAACTCAAAGCTCAGATTGGGAAATCTCCTTCCTGATAAATATCATCCAAAACAGACCTTGAAAATGAACAAAGGAATTCAAGGAATTCAAGGAGAGGGTGGAAGATGAACTGAGTCATAGCTCAGTGATGAACCCCATGTATACCTCTGCCCAATAACTGCATGAACTTCAGCAAAACACCCAAAATTTTTGTTTCCAGATTTGAAAAATGAGTTTCTATGAAAACTGATGACATGTGACAACTACCTGACTTTCCTAGTCTGGAGTGTGAAGTCGGTACATTTGGGGATGTATGATTATTTTATCTTCATTACCACCACCGCTACCACCGTCACTGTCCACCATCACACTGAAGGCTACGGGGCTGCTGAGAACCCAGGAAGGAGACGGAGCAGGGGAAAGAGAAAATTATTGCAGAAACAAAAGAGCTGTGTTTTGAGAAAGAGTGAGGCATGGGGTGGGCACTGAAGTGTTCTGGTGACGTCTTTGATAGAGGACTTTGGTGTGTGTCACGGTGTAAGCAAAGCCGAGGAGTCATGGAAGCGAGTGCTGACAGGAGGACTCACGTTGAGCCCAGCAAACCTATCTGGAAGGGAAAGGAGAGATGGAGAGTTTTTGCTTGTTAGTTTATTTGTTCACCATGCAGCAATATTTTCCTTTCTTAAAGAGGAACCATTGGGAGTATGAGAAAAGAACCTAAAAATCCAGAAAAACAGGAAGGGATTCAGTGAAGACAAAGTTAAGTCTTGCAGGAGGGGCCTCTGAGCCTTGGCAGGGGGGCCACACTGGAGGCACAGCTGGCTTGGGCATGGCTCCTTCTCCTTAGCTGGCGGACTAGGGGAACATAATTTAAAAGCGGATATTAGAAGAGGGAGGCTAATGTGGGGCTTGATTACTTACTGGAGGAGGAAACTTTTCACAGTATAAAGCAGTTATGAAAGTATTGTATTTTCTTATGGATTGAAATGGCACTACTTCTGAGCATTATTGCTTTGCCTGCATAGATGAAACGTGGCTTATTCAGCATAGATGATGATTAACAGAGGAAGAGTGGTTTCTAGGGACAGACAGACTTTCTCCTGCCTTGCAGGAAGATGTGCCTCCCGAGTAAAGGGGCACAGGAAGTGGGGCGGAAGCCATCACGGCCGCACCCCACGCAGCCTGACTCAGACTTCCGGAGATGCCCTTCCAGGCTTTTCAGAGAGAAAGGAAGTGGGGCAGGTAAGGAGTAGATTCTCGAAAAGTGGGCAGATTCCATGACTAAGTTTTTATTTAAGAGACTTTTATTTTCTATTTTCTTTTTGGTACCAGAAATTAAGCACAGGTCCTCACGCTTGCCAGGCAGGTGCTGACCACAGAGCTACATCCCAGCCCCAGAACTAAGTGTTTAGACTACATAGAATAAGCACATTTCATACTATTCTTCCTATTAATTATAACACAAAACCCTGGACGAAATTCAAGAGCCATCAACAGAAGACCGTAGGCTGGAGCAGAGTAGATAAACTTGCCAGCTCTTCCAGACCCAAGGCACCCATCAGCAGCAAGGCACTGAGTTTTGCTTGATTGCTTGCTTGTCTTATTTTGTTATTTTCTTCCTTGGCCTCATATACATGGCAGCCTGGGGCTTGGAGAGATCTATTACCCAGGAACATTAATGGGTGCATATGTTAAGACCCAAGAAAAGTCTTTTTCTGCCCCTGAAGGACTAGGGTCTACAGCAAAGCAAGGCCATTTGACCCTGTTTTACTCGGGGTAAGCAGCACAAGAAAGCCTCTGCCAGGCATGTTCCCACCTCCACCCCTCCTCCTGCAGTCAGGAGGCTCTCATACCCTCTTACCCGCAAAAAGGGGAGGACTATGCACAAGAGAACAAAGCGAAATGATTTTCTAAATCCACATGCAAAGCCTTAGGCAGAACTTCTGGTTCTGATGCACACAAGAGACAGTGTAGCCAAGGATTTGAAAAGTCAGAAAAACTGAACTGTGGTCTGAAACAGTACCCAGGCTTATCCTGGCCCCAGGTCACACTCACGTCAGGCAGACAGGAGCAGCCTGGCAATGACTTTGAACACCAAACTGACGTTTGAGTCACAGCCCACAAAGCAGACTGGAATACACATTTGAACTTGAAAAGGTAACTTCCTGCTGAAATCAAAGATTCAAATAAAAAGTATAACAATAACTGAATTGTCTAGGGTAGAATCCAGAATCTCATTGCACTGAGAATCATGAATATGTCCACTGAAAGAGAAAAGGCAATCATTATCTTGGAGATCATATAAATGTTGAAATTACCTGACAAGAATTCTAAAGCAATTGTTAAACAAATACTCTAATTTTAAAAATACTACTAATGCTTGAAACAAATGAAAAAGTACAGAACCACACATAGCAAAGAAGTAGAAAATGTAAAGAAGAATGAAAGCCAAGTTTTAAAACTGAAAAATATAACAATTTTTTTTAAAAAAATTACTACCTGGACTCAACAGCAGAAATTCAAAACAAAAAACCAACAACCCAATACAAAAAAGGATAAAAGATACAACAGTTTCCAGAAAATATAAACAGCTCTCACACATATAGAAGATATGTGACCTTACTCATAAGAAAATAAAGCCAGAGCTATACAAAACTGGAGGTTTTCACTGTTTGAATGGCAAAACTCGAAGCACGACTGTAAATTGTTGGTAAGAATATGAAAATTTTTCATGGATTGCTTTCTGACATCTAGAAAAACGTGGTCACATCTCTGTAATCCACATGCTATTTCTACTTTTGGAAATTTATTATATAGAAAATTTGTAGATGGGTGACACAAGTCCAGTGTTATTCCTGGCTGCATTGGTACTTTTCACAGAAAAAAAAAAAAAAAAAACTAGAAACAACTTAATGTTCATCCATAGGTAACTGGATAAACTAACTCATATATGTGTGTGTGTGTGTGTGAATAACAATATATATGTGAATGGAAACTTACATATGAAGATTTATAAGGCTGTTTAAAAGGAGAATGAAGCCCGGCCTAACTTGCTCCCACACCATAAACTTCTTAAAGGAGGAAAGCTGTTGATGTCTATAAGGACAGGTGACCCAGTGGCTGCCGTGGAGTGGGGAGTGGAGGGAATCTGGGCTGTCTGCCTAGTGATATGTGCTGGTTTTGAACCATGTGACCATGTTGCCTCTCTGAAAGGAAGAAACCCCACTAAGCTAAAAACAAACACACACAAAGCACAGAAGTGTCCTTGAGGTTCCACCTGAATGTCTCGCTGTAGCAGTCCTTCCTGTCTGGGTAACCCTGTCTCCTCCACATTCAGTGAGCTTGGCTTCCTGCTAAGCGAGCGATAGTGAGGGGCTGACATCAGCAGAGACACCTCTTCATCTCAGCTGTATAGCTGCCATGGTGACCCCCACGGAGACCAAGAGCCCCCATCACCAGGACAGGACACTGCGCACAGAAGCAGTTTGTTGTGAATGCTATTTCTCCAGGTGCTGGGCTACTGGGGAACTGAAGTTTCTTTCCTTTGCCAACAGGACACCACACAGGTACACACACGCGCACACACACACGTGCACACAGCCTCCTTCTGCTGCTCCCATGTCCAGTGGCTCTCCCGTCCCTGGCCCTGCCCTTGATCCCTTGTGGATTTGGGGCAAAACCAGTGAACTCTTTGTTCCCGCTTCCCTCCCAGGCTCCCAGACGAGATTTCCCGGTCCTGGCCCAGGCAGTGCTTCCTTCCCCAGCTCAGAAATCTGGGCTGGGCTTTCGCTAGGGCACTGAGTCCCCGCTGCGCCCAGAGTCTGAGGATGGCATCTCACTTCAGACCCCACTGACCGTCAGGGAGTGACCCACAGAGGCCTCACTCTCCACGAGGAATGGAGCTGCTCTTCTGAAATCCTCCTCTCCAGCACTGCTTCCCGTGACCTCAGACTGTCCCCTGGGTTTCTCCAGAGGCTCCCCCAGGACACAACCTCAGCCCGGCACCATTGACACCTGTGGGCAGCTGTGGGACACCTGCCCCGGACCCACTCCCTCCCCTGAGCGCTTGGTTTTGCCCAATCCTGGTGCTGCTCCTTAACTGGCAAACAAAGCCACAGCACGAGGCAAAAAAGACCAGGCCTCACGGAGCCAGGCTCCAGTCACTTAAAACTGAATCAATCTCACTTCTGCTTTCCCCTCTGTGTTCTGAAATAATATTTGAAGTTCTGTTTGGCCTCTTTGGAGGCCTGCCAATGACTCTGAGGCATGCAGTGAAGCTGTATTTCCAAACACGATTACACCCGAGGATTGTGGAAAGTGATTTTCACTTAGGAATAATATATGATGTAGATTTAATAATCTGCTCTGCTATTGCTTTTCCTGTTTCTTTTTTTTTTAACATGGAAATAAGAATGTAAAACTGACAATAGGAAAGAGAATATAATCCATAATGTTTTATAGATTATTTTCAATGACGAATTTTGAAAGAAAAAATTTCACAATCTCTCAATCTATTGACACAACAGCAAATGTTGGTTCAAAAATCACTCCCATCCTTTGTTAATTGAAAAGCTTTAAATAGTTTTCTTAGTGCATTGAAGTTATGGGTGAAGTATACAGATTTTGAGAAAGAACAACAAAAAACTCACTAGTCTTTTTTCTATTATAAGTTGTGTTACCAATTTTCGAATTCAACATACTTTCTCTTTCTGGAGTCTGGAAGAGGCATCCACACTAAAAAAATCGTAAGTAAATTTTTATATAATCATTATATTGATGCACTCTTATTGAATATTGATAAAATACAGAAAAACTCATTCTGATTTAGCTAACTGCCCTACAAACTAAGTGTGGCATACATTCTTCCCGACCTTTCAAAATAACAATCTGACATAGAATTGTTAGGTTAAATGATCTGTAGAATTGTCTTTTAAGGGACACTGCTAACCAACGAAGTTATGGTTAAATATTATATATATAATATATGCACTCATGTAATCCTCATTACCTATGATTACGTACCTCATTACCCTACCCTCTGAGAAAATTGGGGCACAGACAGAATAAGTCAGTCACTCAAGTCACACAGTAGGTAATACTGCAAACAATTTAAATCTAAAATCTAGTCACTTAGACCCAGAGTTTATGTTTTTAACCTGATAATAGGCTGTCTCTCTAATGTGAAGCTATACAGATATATTATGTACATTATGAACTGTATCTAAAAACCAAGGTTGAAAGAGATGAGATGGGCTCTGGAGTACGAACCTCCATGGCCAAGCACTAGCCGAGCCCTGCAAAGCCCTGGCTTCAATCCACACACCTAAAAATTTTAAATTTAACAAGAGATGATATAAATTAGCATTTTATAATGTTTATTAATAAGCAAGAGATTTTTCTTCCAATCAAACTATAGTTGACAATAATATTTTAGCAAGAATAAAATGACTAAATATGCTCCCTTTAAAAAAATGGCAGTCCACCTTTTTGATATAGCCATTGGGGAAGCTGGCACTAAGTACAAATTATTGTCTGTCACAGCTAGAAACGCCTTCCTGAAAAGCTGGGCTGATGGGAAGAGGTGCAGCATTTGCTGTACCAACTCACAGTGTTTATTTATTTTTAAATCTCTCATACAAATTCAAGCCTTAAAGTTAAATGCTCATTTTTCCATATAGCAATAGAATTTCTTTACAAAGTAATCAGAAGATGTCACTTTTTTTTTTTTTTTTTTTTTTTTGGTACTGGGAATCGAATGCAAGATCTTGCGTTTGCCAGGGAGGTGAAGAAGTTTGGAGGCTGTCCCAGAAGCACCACTTGGCCCTTCCTTCTCTCCCCATAAGTGCTGCCTTCCCCTGAGACTCAGTGGTGGGAACATACGGCACACGTGTTGTTTTTCTTTTAAGACAAGAGACGCTAACAAACCTCAATTAGGATTAGTTGCAAAGCTGGCACTCTGACAAATAAGTGGTTTTGGGTTGCAGGTTGGCCTGCATCTCTCAAATGTTCACCATCACTGCCCAGTTCTCTTCCCTTGACTATCACCAGCTTGCTCTTTACCAGCAGAATGTCGTAATAATGATGCATATCACTCTGACCCTTCGACTTGTGTCCATGTGTTTGGCAGGGTTATCTAGAGAACAGAATGGTGTATCAGAGATATAAATCAGGAGTTGCACAACCTGCTATCTGAGACCTGCAGCGGCAGGGGAGCCAGTGGTTAGAAAGAAGGGCCAAACTGAAAGCATAGGTTCGAGTCCAGGTCTGAAGTCTGAGAACCCACAGCACTGAAGGCCAGAGAAAATTCAAGGTCATCTCAGGCACAGAGCACACTCAACAATCAGAGAGCACACCCCCTCTTGGGTCTATTCCAGCCCTAGCTGGTTTGCAAGATGCCACCCACAAAGGTGAAGGCCTCTGCTTTACTCTTCCACCAATTCTGATGCTAATTTCCTGCAGAAACATCCTCCTAGGTACACTCCCAGAGCAATGTTTGAGCAGACACTGTACTCACTGTGACTGGGTTAAGATGACAGCTGAAGGTGGTGTCACAGCCTGACTCTCTGAGGACGCTGGCTCTGGAGACGGTCAGTTGCCATATAGTCGGTAGGACTGTGAGAAGGCCCAAACCGTGCAAGTGGAGGGAAAAGGGAAGAGACACCGAGTTTGGATCAGCTGTTCCATCATCTTCCTAGTCCAGGCACCAGATGGGGAATAAAGAGATCTTCGGAAAAGTTCAAACTCCTTCCCATCCAACTGAGAGCAGCTATTAGACCCCCGAGAGAGCTGCTGGGCCCAGCCTGGCTACGCCAAGCCTGCCAGCCCTGTGAGCCAGCGAAAGTTATATCCAGCCATTTGGTTCTGGAGCAGCTTGGTAGACAGCAGCGCTTCTGGAGCAGAGTTCTACTGAGACACTGTGTTTGGCAGACTTCTCAAGAGGTTAGAAGACTTTAGTCCAACGTGCAGATACAGATATTCTTTATGGGAATAGCCATAAAGTTTTTTAAAAGCCATGATAATTAGACATATTTTCAGGTATCTATTCCCCAAATGCATTTTGTAGGCAAAAGTTTCTGTTTTGAAAACATTTAACTACTGTACTTGTTATTTAAAATGTAAATTTTTCTAGTAGGAAAAGATTAAGCATATGTGCTTCTCCAAAAAATGCCTGCTAAGAACCATACTACTAATCATGGTTGTTATTATAGAAAAAGTAAGTATTATTTTACTTCTTATTGTAAAACAGTTGTGAAAATGCAAACAGCTCTCGAATCCTCTTCATACAGTTCCCCAGATGTTTTCATTTTACTATGTTTGCATTATCAACCTCTCTAAATATGTACACGTGTCACTTTTATGAACTGTCTAAAGGTAAGTTTAGAGACATAAAGTCTCTAAATAGCTCAATGTATACTCCCCGTAAACTAGGACGTTCTCTTGCAAAATTGCTGTGCAATTGTCAAACCCAAGGATGCTATGAAAGACCTTTGTTCCCTAACCCATGTACTTCATTCAGATTTCAACAATTATTTCAGCACTCTCTTTTCCAGGAAGGTAAAAATAAAATTTCCATTCATCGTGGATCTGGTCCAGAACCACAACTTGCATTTGGTTGATCTGTCTTTTCTGTCATCTTTAATCTGGGACATTTCCCAGATAGTTTTGAAAAGTTCAAGTAACTTTAATGTGTTTTTACATGCTTAGACTCTGGTCAGGCACTTTCAGCCAGAAAACAAACATAAATAACTCTGTGTTCTTGTTGGTGCATTTTACCAATGAGTACACAGTATAATTTTGTTCAATTACAAACGCTGTTAATTTTGATCACTTGGTTAGGGTAGAATCTGTCACAATTCTCTAGTGTAAAATTACTGTTCCTTTCCTCTTTTATGTTTAATAGCTTTTTGAGAAGGAGATATTTTGAATCAATATCAATACTCTCTCATGAAATATTTGAGAAATACAGTATTTTACAGTGAAAATTTCCAAAATCATAGTGTACTTTAATAAATGTTTCTTCATATCTTTAGCAATGTTTTCTTATCATCTGCTAATAATATTTGATAACAAAGTATTTTGGCCTGTTTAAAATTTGTCATGTGCAATAATTCAAACTTTTTTTAAACCACTGGTCAAAACAAATATAAACTTTTTTCTTCAGTTACTAAACAAAAATTTTTCAGAAGAAGCTTTTGGCAAATTTAGAAAAAATTAAAAATGTAATAAAACATGAATTTAAATATCTGTTTCTTTAGAGGTTTACATTCTAGATCAGTTACTAACTGTGTTATTCATTGCGTTGGTATTGACAATGTAGGACTTATTACTCATCTTGAGACCCCTATTTTAGAGCAGAGTTGCTGAGATTAGTATATATAATCATATTTTTAAAATTTTTCTGATAACTTTCATATTTTTGAGCTTATGGTAAAATTTGATTAGATTTGTAGATTTTTTTCCTTATGTATACAGTTATTTGTGGTAGTAATGTTCTATAAAGCCACAATGGTGAACTGGTGAATACTAAACTATTGTTCCTAGTGTTTGATCACAATATTTTCATTAGTCAATCAGTATACATTTGTTCAAAGTGTCTTTCTGATTAAAAATGACCTATGTCTTATGCAGCACTACCACTCACGCTTGCACAAATTTGACACAACTTCTCTCTCAAGGTGCGTCACAGCCTTCTGAAGCTTATGGCCAGCAAATACTGTCTCAATTCTGTTCTTGAATAGTAGTGTCACCAACTGAAATGACATGAAGGTGAAAACATATCACTAAATAGTTGGAGGAAAAGAGATTCATTTATAGCATAACACCAAAAGACAACGTCACCTGTTTTGACTTTAGCTGGAGCGTGCAAGCCCACGGTCTCACACAGTTTACTGCTGTCCATGCACCTACGAGGGCCACAGAAGAAGAGCAGGCAGTACAGCTCATGTGGCATCCCACAGCATCACTGCATTGAGGAGCTAGAGTTCGGGTCACAGGGGGGCTAATGGGTCATTTCTAGAGTTCGCAAGCCAGAATACAAGGAGAGACGCTCACAGAGAGAATGTGCGGAAGAGCTGCAGAGATTCCCTCGAAATCTTCAGCTCACTAACGAGCAGTACATAAATACAGGAAACCAGAGCCAAAGAAATAACCAGTGTAAAGGCTGAGAAGAGGAACCTCTAAAATGGTCATACAAACAGGTGACAATTTCTCTTTCCCCAGCAACAGTGCAGCACCTCTTAAGTCATGGAGTGTTGTAGGGAGTAGTCAGACATGCTTCAGAAGCAGAGCAAAATTAACCTTCGGTTACGTACCAATCTTATCTCATTTAACAAACCTGAAAACTGAGACCCAGCAGGATCAAGATGCTCTTATACTTAACCACATCCCAGAATAAAGCTCAAGAATACAGTATTTATGAGAATACAAAAATGTCAGGACTCAGTGGGGTACAATTTCAGTGTCTGACATCCAAATAAAAAATTACCAAACACGATAGGCAAGAGAAAAAGCAATTCATTATAACAGATGTGGAAATAATAAAAGTGATAAAATTTACAGAAAAAGCTATTCATGGAGTTATTATAGTCATATTCTACATATGCAAGAACTAGGCACTGATTAAAAAATTTAGTAAAGAATGGCAAATATCAGAAATCCTTGATTCAACTCTCTGGAGATGAGAACTCTACTCCCTGAGATGAAAAATACAGAAGTCTGAATACAATTCAGATTAGGTATTGCAGAAGGAAAGATTGGTCATATTTAAATAATCCAATATGAAATTCAATGATAGAGCATTAAAAAGTAATTTAATAAAGTATCAGCGAGCTGTAGGACAAGTTAAAGCCTTGTAATTAGAACCCCTGGAACTGAGGGACAGAAAAATATGTGAAGAAATGAAGGCTAAAGAATTTTGAAGCAGTGAAAAATGTAAACCTACAGACACAAGAATTTCAAGGAATTCCAAGCATGAGAGGTCTGAAGAAATCTACACACAAGCAAAGCATCATCAAATTCCTTAAAACTAGAAAGATAAAGTAAGTCTTAAAAATAGTTAGAGATGAAATATAACAGTAGATGAGTCACTGGAAGTAATGCAAGGCAGGAGACAGAGTATCAGGGTTAAAGAAGCCAGGACCACCTTCCTCAACCTGCTTCTATACACACACCGTGAAAATACATTGCAAAACAAAGCAAAATAAAAATGTTTTAGAAACTCAAAAGGTAAAACTTATATTAAAAGAAATTTATTAAGTCTTTCAGGAACTAGGAAAATAATACCCTACATAAGTAAGATCTGCAAAATAAATGGAAAAGCTAATAAATGACAAATACATGGACAACTACATGGGACATTTTTCTTATTGTTAAAAATCTCTATAAACTGTAATTGTATGTTTAAAGTAAGATAAAGGGTCTGGGGATTTTGCTCAGCAGCATAAGCCTCTTCCTGGCAGCTGTAAGGTCATGAGTTCAATCCTTGGTAACAACAACAACAAAAAATAAGATCAAGGTAAAAACATAATGTGTGGTTTAAAGTACATGATAGTAAAATGTATAACAACCAAAGTACAAAAGTTAGGAGAGGAGAAACATAAGTATGCAGGTACGAAGTTGTTACATTATACATGAACAGGTATAATGTCTCTAGAAGGCAAATTGTGATAATTTAAAGGTATATACTAAAAACTTTGGATCAAAATGCAAAATAATATGACCAAGTTGTAACTAAGATGGCAACAAAGGAAACGTTCACTGACCTGTATCCATCTCGATGTATAAAGTGATGTGTGATAATGACACATAGACACTAATACATTGAAAGATTTTTCTTCCTTACATTTCTGAGAAGGAGGAAGCATGGTGGTCCATCCAGGGCCATGGTGGGGGACAGCACTCCTGTGGTCCGGGGGGAAGAGAAGAGCGAAGCAAAGCCCCAGTCAGAACCTTCACTGTGTTTCCGTGGAGGACGCAGGGCAGGGGAAGCAGCTCAGCACTGCTTAGCTGGCATAACCGCAGCACGGTTTGGGGAGTGGTGCTGGACCCCAGTTCACTGACACTCGGTGCTGTGTTGATTTAGGGTAGAGAAAACATGGCCTTGTGTGTGAGTTAAATAAAGGAAACGACTGGGGCTACGTATTCAGCATTGTTGGTCGGTACGTGAAAGACTCATCCGTAGCCCTCTTTAGGAATCACCTATCCCAGAAAGGGCAGTCTTTCCAGACCCTAAAGATGTCAAAACATGAAGTAACAAAAATTAAAATAAAGCATGGCTAATACAGGAGATGAAATAGAATAACAAAAAATCCTGAATCCATAGTATCTCATTAACATAGACAAATTTTATGGTTTTCTGTACTTGCTAAAAAAATATGAAAAATCCTAGATAGAAAAGAAAGTAAAAAGTTGAAAAAAGAGAATAAAGAACAGATATACAAATATAAAACAACAAGTTTTAGCTTTGGACTCAAATATATCAGTAAGTATTTACTGAATATGGTTTAAATATCCTAATTAAACCCAGAGGTTCTCAGAATGAATAAAATAAAGCCTAGCTATCTATCTTACTTATCTATATTAACTATAAAAATATAGATAAGTGTAAGATTCAAATGAAACAAATTGTGCCAACGTTTAATCAAGAATTAAAGAAAGCTAGTGTGGGTGAACTTGAAATTGAAGTCAAATAGTATCTTCTCTGATATTAGTGGAACTAAATAAGAATCTAATAAGAAAAATAGCTGAAAATTTACCCCAAATATGGGAAAACCAAATAATGGACTACTGAGTGCTGTAGAGGAAATAACAAGTGAAATTAAAATGTATTTTAATTTAATGAAAATAATGACAAAGAATACTTAATAATGTGTATAGTAAAGATAAAACAGTACTTAGAAAAAATTATAATCAGCCAGGGATTTAGCTCAGTGGCACAAGCATCTGCCTGGCAAGTGCAAGGTCATGAGTTTGATCACCAGTACCAAAAAAAAAAAAAAAGTATAACCTATAATTAGGAAAAACTACAAAGGGCTCAAATAATGACCTGAAATTCCACTTTCCTTAATTTCATCCATCTCCCTCTCCTCCTTCTCCCTCTCTTGCTTCTTCTCCTTCTCTTTCTAAGTTATTCATAAGAACAAAAGAAATCTAGAATAAATAGTAAAAATAAGAAGTATATGATTATTGAAGAAAAACATGTTACAAGAAACACAAAGAAGACCAATTTCTCCTATGAACAGAGATTCAAAGAACATTATAAAAGAATAGATAATACAGTATGACCAAGTACTTATTTCAAAATGCAGACTGGGTGTAATATTCAAAACTAATCAATGCAATTCAGCATATTAACGAACTGAAAACTATAAACCAGTTAATCACTTCATCAGATGCAATAAAAATATGTAGCCAAGTCCAGCAGACATTTCTTATGAAAACTCTCTGCAAATGAGCTATAGAAGTGATTCAACTTGGTTAGGAACATCTATAAAACACCTACAGCTAACACCTTAATTTTAAGAGAATAAATGCTTTCCATCCCCATTAGCAACAAAGAGAGGGTCTCTAACTCAATACTGCAGTGTGGAGGTCGTAGTCAGTGCATTAAAGCAAAGAGAAAAAATAGAATTTCCACATTTTGGAGAGAAACTTTCAAAGACAATAGATTGTCTAAATAGAAAATTCTACAGATAATATTAAATATGTTAGAGTTAAATACTGCAAAAATTGTGCAAAATCTGGAGGATTAAAATTGAAAATATTTACATAAAGAAAGGAGATGTAAATAAATGGAAAATACCATATTCTTAGGTTTAAAGACTAGTATTGTTAAAATGGCATTTCTCTCCAGTTGGTCTTTATTGGAAGTGTTTCTAATCAAAACCCAAGTGAATTTTCTACAGAAATTTCAACCTTATTCTCAAATTCATATGGAAATGCAGAAGATTTAGCATATCCAAATCAAATTTGAAAAAAGAAGAATAAGGTTAAAAGATTTACATTCTCTAAGTTCAAGACATTATGATGCTATAGTAATCAAGAGTATAGTATTGTGTAAGAAGTGTACAACATGGCACAGACAAGCAGAATAATGGAAGAGAATACAAAATCCAGAAATAGATCCAAACTTATAGGTAGAACTGACTTTTAACACAGTGCAAAGCTTATTCAATGGGAAAACATTAGCTTTCTAAATAAGGCCTGAAACATCTATCATGTGCATAAAAATGAACTTAGACCCATACTTTGTGTAAGTATTAACTCAAAATAAATTATGAATTTTGTAAAAATTAAAGCTAAAAAGTTTTTAAGAAAAATCATAGAAGAAAATCCTTGTAACTTTGGGTCACACAAATATTTCTTAGACACAACACTTAAAAATATACACTGTAGGATAAGAAAATGTTACCAAACACATGTTCTTTCTCTTTTTCCCTCTCTCCTCACTACTGTCTCCCCAAGATGTTTTCATAATGAGGGATGCTGTGGTTTCTATCTAAAATGTCCTCCCTAAAATCTCATGTGTTCAGAGGTGGAGGTTCAGAAGGTAATTAGGTCATGGTGAGCTGTTCTCATCAGTTCACACTGCTGAGGTGGATTGACCCCCTGATGAAATTATAGTGGATTGCACTGTGAGGAGACAGGGCCTGGTAAGAAAAAGGTCACCAGGGGCATGACAGTGAATGATTGTCCCTTGTTTGTTCCTTCTCTCTCTGCTTCTTGGCTGCCATGAATTTGGTAGATTTTTCTCTGCCATGCATTTCTACCATGCCATTACCTCCTGATGGTTAGCTAACCATGGACTGAATGTTCTGAAACCATGAACCAAAATAAACCTATCTTCTTTCAAGTTGTGTCAGATATTTTGTGTCAGGAAAATGAGTAATACAAAGGAGCTAGTTAAAAGTTGGTAGAAACCCTGAAAAAATTAAAGCATGATAATATGGCGGTGATGTCCAGAATAAGAAAGTAAGAGAGTTGTGCTTTGAATGAATAAACGCAAAAGAAATAGAGAGTGAAAGGGACGGAGTAATAGGTTTAAAATGGTTTTAAAAATACTTTAGAAAAGATACTTAAACAATTATTTGATTTTGAATAAGCTACCTTCATCACTAGAATGGAGCAAAAAACTTTTATTTAAAAATAAATATGTATCATAAAAGTATCTTAACACCCCCACATAACCTCTTTCAATGTCAGTAGTACCCCTTTGAGGTAGACTTATTTAAACCTTATTGTGTAGATATAGAAAATGACCCTCAAAGGACAGAGATATGCCTAAGTGGGATGAGGCAGACAAACTCAAACAGCACTCACTGTTTGGTACTTCCGGGATGGGACTGTACTCACTCTACGGACAGACAATGAACAACAGAATGATCTGTATCCAACGGGATGATGGCAGTGTTGGAAACAATCTTCTCCCCTATAAAAATACACAATGTTTACCAGATTCTAAAATATATTATTAGATATTGATACCAAACTAAAGAAAATTACCTCTCTCAGTTTGTAATGTACATTTTATTTTTAAAAATGTGTTTTCAAAACTCCATTTAAATAAGCCGTTAATGTGGGCAGCTATTTCAAAGATAATAAAATACATTATGGTAGCCATTTTGGATTTAGTCTTATCTTGTTTTGAAGCCCCTTATGGCATTCATTGTTTTGTTTTATTGGCTCTGTTTTATTCTGTTTTTTTTTTCTATGTCTGAAGGTGTCTGCAGCTATTTTGAAGACAACCGGAGGCATTATGGTAACCACCGTTGATTTCCTATTGTTTTGAACTCCAGTGTCACTTACACTGGTGTTTTGATTGATTGGCTATAAAAAATTTAATTTAGAAATTAAAAATGTGAACTGGCTTTGCAAGAGCACCCTATTTCTATTTGATTGGGCACTATTTGTACCTAATGGGTTCAGGGTTTCTTGACTCATTTTAATAAATGATTGCTTTGTATATTGATGAAATAACACAAGCCTTTCTCTGGAGAGAGAAAGAAGTTTCCAGCTGTTAGTGATTAATACAACAATGAAGATCCCATGAAGTCTGAATAGATCTCTAAGTTTTAGTTTGTTTGATTAGATATGGTTTGAACAATCCAAAAGAAAAAAAAACCCAAATAAACAAAAATCCTAACAATCACTCATGATCCAACCCAGGACTGACTGTTAAGGTATATCATAATAAAATGTTTGCTTGATTTTTTTGAATATACTTGTTTTGTTTGGTTTTGTTTCTTTGTTTTGTTTTGAGACAGGGTCTCACTATGCAGTTTGGGCTGGCCTGGAGCTCACTTCATAGTGTGTGATGGTCTCAAACTCACAATGATCCTCCAGACTTAGCCTCTTGAATGCTGGGTTTACAGGTGTGCACTACCACACCAGGTGAAAATATGTTATTTTAAAAATGTACAAGATATATGGTAATAAAATTTTCTTTTTAAAAAAATAACTAAGCTGAATACAGTGACACATTCTGTAATTGTAGCTATTCTGGAGGTTGAGGCAGGAGGATCACAGGTTAAGACCATTCTGAGTAATTTGAGAAACGTAAATTAATACTGATATTCTGTCTCACTCCAGAGAGAATGATTATATTCAAGAAATCATCTAATAACAAATGCTAGAGAGGCTGTTTGAAAAATGGAACCTTTTCATATTTTTGGTGGGAATGTAAATTGGTACAACTGTTACGGGGTTCAGGACCAGACCAGACAGAAGACACGGCACCTGAGAAACTTTGGAATGTGTACAGATTTATTACACTAGAGGGCTATGGAATCTCAATTCCAAATCATCAACCCTATTCTGAGGTTAGCAGTCACTTATATAGGTTTTCAGAAGGATGCACAAAAGACAGATAACCGGATATACTGTAATCGGTTACATAGGCTTGGTCATATGTTGTCAGGCAGACTTATTCTATGTAAGCTAATTGAGTTTACTATTATATAATGAGAAGTGGGTCAGGATTGTGGTGAGCAGGAAGAATCAATTGTTCTCTTTAACTGAGCCGGTCTGTTCTTAAGAAATTGAAAGCAAGCTAGGATAACATGATGTACTGTCTGACTGAGTTACACTCATCTTACAAGTTGCAGCTGGCATGGGGGATGTCAAGGTTTAGCTGAGTTTTGTAGTTTTTTGATTCTGGGAACAAGCTATACTTTCCAATCCCATCCTTGAATAGTATTAGAAATACACGTTTTTAAATTTCCTTTACATTCAAAATTACCTTTCACAACCACAATGGAAGTCACTATAAAGAGTCCACAAAAAACTACAAATAGAAATTCTATTTGATTCAACTATTCCCCTACTAGGTATCTTTCTTAAGGAGTCAAAAATATATAGTACAGTGATATATGCATTCTCATGTTGATAGCAGCATAATTCATAATACTGGTTGCCAAATCTTGGAAGTAGCATAAATGTTCATCAGTAGGTGAATGGATAAATAAAATGTATTTTTACATAATGGAGTAGTCTGTCAGAAAGAAGGGTAAACTTGAATCATTTGTAAGAAAACAGATGCACTCTGAGAGCATAATGTTGAAATAAATCAGACGTGCAAGTTTAAATATTGTGTGATTTCTCTTGTATGATAATCCCAATATATAAATAAATTGTAAAATAAAAGATAAACTATAGAAAATAGCAAGATGGATCTTCGACATATGGAGAGGGAAGAGATGGAAGGAGAGGGGAGGTTGATGGGTGTTGTAGAGAGCCATATGTGTACACCAAGTCCCTACAAGGAGTGTGATCATTTTTTTCTGCTCCACATATCATAGATATGCATGCAGGGGTCTAAAAGATGCAAGGAGAGAGAGGTAGGAGAGAGAAGAGTTAAGACAAAGGATTGAGAAAAATCATGAACATATACCAGTTCCCCACAATGAATGTAATTATTATGTACTACATAATATGTACCAATAAAATTAAAAAATAATTAAGTTCAAACCAGCCTGACCAACATAGTAAGACATGTACTCTTAAAAAAGAAAAAGAAATAATTTGATCCATTCTTGTAAAGTTGAATATCTATTGATCTTCATAAATATTATCC
This sequence comes from Hydrochoerus hydrochaeris, assembly GCA_004027455.1. Classification (NCBI taxonomy): domain Eukaryota; kingdom Metazoa; phylum Chordata; class Mammalia; order Rodentia; family Hydrochaeridae; genus Hydrochoerus; species Hydrochoerus hydrochaeris. Next base: position 71,576 of record PVLA01005148.1, on the reverse strand, counting down.
TCTAAATGTATGAATTATCCCAAATTTCATATTTTGGAGCTCTCCAATATGATTTCATTTGGAGGTGGGGATTTGGGACTTTGATGAGGTCATGAGGGTAGGGATCACATAATGGGATTAGTGTCCTTATAAGAGGAAAAAGATGCCAGAGGAAGCCCTCTCTGTCATGTGAGCAAGAAAGCGACCATATGTGAGTGAAGAACTGGGCCCTCAGCAAGGGACAACTCTACCAGCACCTTGACCTTGAGATCATATGAATGGCGACACAGAAGTGTCTTCTCTAAGCTATGCAGTCTATCGACCCTGTCTATTTTATTTTGTCTGGCCCGAAGCTGACAAACACAGGAGCCAAGCTGACCCTGGTTCTTCTTCACTCACACACTTGTTTTGTTTTCTCTCCTTAATACAGAACTTTTTGACCTTCTTCTGTTTCTTCCTTCCTTCCTTTTTTCTTTCCAAGCCCTTTAGCACTTGGTGTTGTGTTGTAATGCAGCTAGTTCGTTCCACAATAAGATAAGACCTTCCTTGGAAGCAAGATGAGAACCTTGCTATGGATGGGGTATATGAAAAGGAGTCCCCATAGCTCCTTGGAAGAACAGCTTGGAGCCACAAGGATGCATGATTTATTGTTGCAATCTCTTTTCATAACTGTACCTTTGCATAGACCCTAAGATTCTATTCCAATGATCCAAAGAAGAACAACTCACGAGCACTCAAGAGATCAATTTAACACTGAAAAGTATCAAAGAGAGTTTTTATTCCTAAACAGAAAAGAAATTAATTTTCTACCCTGGATGTGTGACTTTGATGGCATCAACTCAGTGATCCATTTCCTACCTTAAGGGTCTTTGATACGACCAGAATTCTTTATTATGAGATGAAGTGAAATAATATATGCAAATATATCTTATGGAATAAAAAGACCTATACAAATATGTGTTATTATTGTGAATATACACTTTAAATCTCTTTCCTCACCAAGTTCAAGATACATTCTTTCATCTGTATTCTATTGTGCCATAATAAATGTTTGAAAAGCAGAACAGAAATGGTGGCTACGAAGGCTGATGATAACGTGATACTATCACTGAAGACATCACCAAGGTACCAACACTTCCCACGAAGCCTTTGTTGTCAAGTAGTGACTGGAAAACAGGACTAATTTATTCTTGATTTTTAAAAAGCTGGTCAAAAACTTTGTGTTTAAATTGCCTTGTGAACTTGTATGTGGGAGGAATAAAAATAATGAGATTTAGGATTATGAGTTAAGATAACATTGTCTTACTTGATTCTACGCCTAAGGAGTGCACTTCTGGCGAGAAAGCTGTACCAGATCAATGGCTACTGAATAAAACAGGTACAAACTGTATTAGTAAGTGTTCATTTTAATACTTGATTGTTTAAAGATACTTTAAGTTCAGCCTTGCAACTCTTTTGTGGCCGATCAAGTGGTCCAGCACACTTTAAGTTTTTATTGAATATATTTGAGTTTAATAATGATACTACAATCTGATTGTTATCCCTTAGGCATTTTTGTCACAACAATGGAAAGTTAACACACCCCACTAATTAGTTCAATATATTTAGAAAATAACACGGATGTATAAGGTGGAAAAGAACGAGTATATACAGAAACTCCTAGCTGAGAGAGGAGAAAAGGAAGCTCTTCACTGGAAAGGATGAATTGCAAAGGGTAGAGCTGGAGGTCTGAAGAAGATAGACTAAGGGGAGACTGCTGCTGCCAGGGTCTCTGATGACCTCACACTTCAACACCAGTGGAGAGACCAGCACTATGGAAGCTCTGGTGGAAATCTCAGAAATGGAGAGAAAATCCGAACATGTTTTGCACTGACCAGTAGGTAACAACCTGTCTTGGGCTCCGTAAGAAGCAGGAGCAGGGAAGATATCCAGACTGTGAACTTGCAGTGGTGTTCCATCATCTCTGTGCACTCCACTTCCACTGTGAGGATCCAAGTTTCAAGGGCTCTGTCTGGGGCAAAGCGGACTCACTTGCCAGAGAGAACCTCCACAGTAAGGGCAGAGACCATGAAGGCCCAAGAGCTCAGGACAGGGAGTTCATTCTTAGGATTGCCTTGGCCTGTTAACAAGACCTCCTCAAATCTCTAAAACTAGAATGAGTCAATTGGTCCTAATCGCCTTGCAGATAGAGAAGTACCCAACAACAGTGAGCTGTTGAGTCTTCCTCCTGAGGAGATAAGGAACAATAGCTCATACCTCTCTGCACATACCAGCTGCCAATGACAGCACCAGATAGAACTAGAGGTGCCACCTGCTCATCATCTGACTCCTGTGCCCCGAGGAACCTGTGAAGACCAAGAGGACAGAGTGCAGATTTCTGGTCCTCCAGCCTCTGTTCTCAGGAGGTCAGAGAATATCGAACTGGTCTGTGCACAGAGCCACCATCGTGGGTGTTCAGAGAGGACAGAGAGAGGGAGTTATGCTGACAGAGACCTTAACTAAAGCTAATCTTAAATGAGCCCAGCAAAGATTGTGTTACTCTCCGTCAGGCCAGTTTACCTTAGCTGGAAGTCCCCTGAGAAAGATGACTTCAGTGACACAGGATAAAGGAAGGTAAATTTTTTGCACATCAGAGACTTAATGCATAAATTTCACCCTGGAGGCCTCTCCTGTACGCTCAGTAATGTTCCAACCATTTTCTTTGTTAAAGCTGTCAAACTTGATTCCACAGACTTCCCCTCGGGTCTTGAGGACTGGCTCAACCCAGCCAGCTTTAGTTCTTCTGACCTTGCTCCTCTAACCCGTTGGTGCTAGAACTCTTCCTAACCTTGCAAATTTGACCAGCTCTCAGCCACACCTCCCCTGGTGCTTCAGGTTATAACCTAATCTTGTTTTTCAACCCAACAAGAATCTACCTCCCGCTGGGGATTTAGCTCTGTGACATAAGTGCCTGCCTGGCAAGTGTGAGGTCATGAGTTCAATCCCCAGCGCCACAAAAACAAAACAAAACAAAACGAATCTACGTCCCTTAATTACCCTTCACTAGCTCCATATCCAAGACTCAGTGTGCACTGGGAGCAAAGACTATGCTCACATTTGAAGATCTTCATATTGTATGTCTGTGTGTTTAGGTTATATGTTCATATGAGCTTGCCCAGAAACAAAAAAAAAATTTTTGTAAGTTAGACACTTACACACACCACGTACATCCCCTATGTTCAACTCAACAATACAAGTGGGCATGTTTTAACATGTGTTTTTACAATTAATGAAGACATTATATCTAAATCAAGGTATCTTAAGGGCTTTAGGGTTGGCTAGTTTGATTATCATTATTATGGATAAACATGGACTGTGCAGATATGTAGGTATAACTACATAGAATTCTTGGTTTTTTGGATGAAATTGTTGCCTGTACATTTATGTGGCAGCAATAAGAAGTTTAAGTAATTAGTGAAGGTGTTTTCTTTGGTTATGTTTTAATAATGTTACCCTTGCATACATATGATATCACTTCCTGAAAACAGGTGAACATGAGGGTTTTGTTATTTTAATGTAACAAACCAAGAAATGTCTGTGGAAGAAACTGCCTCCAGATACATGTAAGCTTTATGTCTCAGGAATGTGTGTGAGGGGAAGGACTGAGATGGGAGTGTAGATTTGTCAAATCGCTAAATTCAGCAGAACCCAACCAGCCGCTGTTTAGCAAATGGACCCAAAGACATTTACCTGCATGCGTCGGTTTGCTTTTATTTCACCAGGTTCAGGTAAAACTGTACAGCATTCACATTAGTAGAATCCCATTTGTTGACTCTTGGAACTATTTCCTGGGGTTCTTTCTGTCCAGAAATTCCTTGCCCATCCCCAAGTCTTTAAGAGTTTTACCCATTTTATTTTGCAGCAGAACAAATTTTTTTTTAAAAAAATATATCTGATCCATGTTGATTTTAGTTTAGCATGTGGTGAGAGAGATGGATCTAGAGTCAGTCTTCTGCATGTGGACAGCCCACTTACAGCACCATTTGCTAAATGAGCTTTTGTTTCTCCAGTGTATGTCTTTGGTCTTTTTGTTAAGAATCAGATAGCTGAATGTGCCTGGGCTTTTTCTGCATTCTCTATTTTATTCCAGTGGTTCACTTGTCTGTTTTTGTGTCCATGCTGTAGTGTGTTTATCACTGTAGTTTTGTAATATAATCTGAAATCTGAGGTTGTGATATCTGCTACCTCGCTCTTGTTGCCCAGGATTGCTTTTGTTATTTTAGGTCTCTTCTGGTCTATATGCATTTTAAAATTGTTTTCTCCAGATCTGTGAGGAATGCTGTTGTTATTTTGATTTGTGTTACATTAAATATAGTATCAGCTTTGGTAAGATGACCATTTTGACCTAATGCTTTTGTTTGTCCAGGAACAGGAGATGTCTTACCATTTTCTGATGTCCTCTTTAATCTCCTTTTCCAAAGCATTGTAGTTTTCTGTAGAGGTCTTTTATTTCATTGATTAGGTTAGTCCTTAAGTATTTAAAATTTTTGATGCTACTGTGAATGACATTATTTTCTTAATTACTTCCTTACAGGGTTAATTATTGGTTGAACAGGAAAGCTATTGATTTTTGAGTATTGACTTTGTATCCTGCTACATTGCTGAATTTGGTTATTAATTCTTATAGCTTTTTGGTAGAATTTTATGGATTGTGTACATAGAATATTGTGTCATATTCAAATACTAATAATTTGACTTCTTTTGCTATGCATATCCCTTTTATTTATTTCTTTTGCCTGATTGATTTGGCTAATATTTTGAGGACTATTATTGGATGAGAGGTGATAGTGGGCATTCATTCCTGTGTATAGTTGGAAAGCTTTCAGCTTTTCTATTTAACATGGTATTGTTCATTGGTTTGACATAAATGACTTTTATTAGATTGAGATTAGGCCCTTTCATACCTATTTTCTTCAGAGTTTTTTTTTTTATCATGAATTCATATTGAAATTTGTCAAAGGCTTTCTCTGCATCCTTTGAGATGACCATGTTCTTTTTGTTATTTTTCTTTGCTCTGTTTATATGGTATGCTATATTTATTGATTTGTGGTGTTGAACCACCCCTGCATCCTTGAGATGAAGTTTTCTTGCTTATAATCTATGATCTTTTTGATGATTTGTTGCATTTTGGTTGCTAGTGTCTTGTTGAGAATGTTTATGTCTATGTTCATTAGAGAAGTTGGTCTCAGGCACTCTCCCACTGAGGTAAGCTCGCAGTCCTCTGACACTTTTTCAGTGTATGTTTTTCGAAGTCTAGTTTGGATGTTACTTTTTTTAGGTAGACAGAACTTAACTGTTTCCATAAATAATATGTAGCAGGTGCTCCACCCAGCTTACAGTTGGGAATTTTACTTGTCAAGATCGTCCAGGCGAGCTAACATAATAAGAAGGCTGGAAATCTGTTTGTTCTGATAACTGAGGCCTGATGGGAAAGCAAAGCACTGTGCTGGCATGATGCTGGCCTTCACTCTTTCCGCCCAGGTTCCATCTTCTGGACTTCCATCTGGATCCAAGAAAAAACTCACACTGAGTATAAAATTCATAAAGTGCTATGGATTAAAACATGACACTTTATGACACTGCTTTGTGTCTCCCTAAAGAACAGACACAGGCCCAAAGAGAAAGAAAGCTTTCTGTTTCTGCAGGCATCTTGCCAGGTGAGGCTTATGCTGATGTGAGTTGCACAGCTGGTAGAAAAGTGTGGCGCTTCCCCTAGCTTACTGTCTCCTTGCACTAATAACCCAACTGTGCTGAGGGTCAGTGGGGTTGTAGGAACTGTACTCTGCCTTGCAAGGGACAGTGGTGCCTGCAGGGTGTCAGAGAATGCCTGACCGGATTTGTTAGCAAGCTTCTGTGAGCCACCCTGCATTATCTCGGGAATATTTAGGGAAATTTTTGTAGCAAATATATTTAGAGAAAGCAACAGAGGTTGTGTTGGGGTGAAATACAGAGTATTACATTGAAAAAGTTTTGCATAGTAAAAAAAAAAAAAAAACACAACCAGAAGAGTGAAAATACAATCTACAGAATGGGGAAAGATAACCCCAAAAAACTCTTGTAGGTGATTCCTCATATAAGGGACTCATATCTAGAATATATAAAGAACTCAAAAAATTAGATCTGTCCAAACAAAAGACCCAGTCAAAACAAATTGGCAAGCAAAATGAACAGACACTTCACAGAAAAAATATAAATGGCCAATAAATACATGAAGAAATTCCTTTAGAGAAATGTAAATTAAAACAACACTGAAATTCTGTCTTATTCAAGAAGGAATGATTATCATTAAGAAATCAAATAATAATAAATGCTGCAGGGAGAAAGAAACCTCCCTACATTTTTGGTGGGAATATAAACTAATGCAACCACTATGGAAGTCACTATAAAGATTTCTCAAAAATCTAATAGAAATTCCTTTAAACCCAACTATTCCTGTTCTAGATATCTTCCTAAAAGAATTAAAGACATCATATGTCACTTATATAAGCATACCTCTGTTTATAGCAGAACAATTTATAATGCCTAAATCCTGGAAGCAGTCTGTACATACTCTATATCCATTAACAGATGAATATATAAAGACAGTGTGGCATTTATACACAGTGAAGTACTACTCTGCCATTTATGGTTAAATCTCAGTTATTTGTAGGAAATCAGATGCACCTTGAGACCGTAATGCTAAGTGAGATAAATCAGACACAGAATGTTATATAAGTGCATGGTTTCTCTTATATGAGAATCTCAAAGTATAAATAATTAGCAAAACAAAAGATATACAAAAGAAAACAGGGGTCTAGATCATTTACAAAAAAGAAGGGGACTGAAAAATAAAGGGAGAGGTGGCAGAGGAGGAGAAGGGGCTGAAAAGCGTTAAGATGTATAACATACATGAACCAACTCCCCATGATGGATGCAATTCTTACGTACAGCAAATGTGGACCAATAACAATGAGAATAAAAACATTAAAAGTTTATTGAAAAACTAACACATCACATACAAAAATTTATTTGAAATCACAAAGACAAAACAACTGTAAACCAGAGTTAACCAATACTGAATTTTAAAAATATCATGATGAATATATTTACAGAAGTAAATAGAGCTTAAACATAAAAATTCTAGAACTAGAAAATGAAATAGCTGATGGTAAAAGCCCAGCAAGTGAGTTCAACAACAGACTAAACAGTGAATAATAAATCAGATGAGAAACATACTGAAAGTGAAACACAGAAAGAGAACAGAAAATACAAGGAAGAATGCTAGATATGTGAGACATTGTAGAGAGGTTTAGCTGAAAAAAAAAAAGTGTTATCCCAGGAGGAAATCATAAAAAATTAGATACATGTAATATTTGAATTTTTTGAGAATTTGCTACAACTTATTAAAGATATCAAGTCATAAACATAGGAAGTGCTATGAATGCCAAGTCAGGAAAAGAAAAATGATATCATAAAATTATGTAAAATTTCTCTACTTAATCAACAAGGAAGTGCAAATTAAATTAAATCCATAATAAATACCACTCACCAAGATGCCTAATATGTTAAAACTGATAATACAATTGTCGAAATTGTGGAGGACTTGTTACTCTTACATAAAACTATTGAGGAAAAAATATCTTGGAAGCCTACTTGGTAATGTCTGTGAATGGTGAACATAAAAACAGCTTGACCCCTAAGTATCTGCCCAAAAAACACGCAAAAGATGAAGATATGAATGTTCACAGCAGTGTTACTCATTGTGAAGCACAAATAAACAAATTGAAGAAAAGAACATATAAATTGCTACCCATGGCAGTTGATGTACCACAATATGTATTTATGCTCATATCTCAAAATAACCAGTTTTGATTATTTTGATCAGCTGCATTTATTCATTGTTTTCACATTATAAAAGGTGAGGATTTAGCTCTCCCCACGTTTCTACAACTGTGTCCTACCTTTCTTTCCTTCTGCTGTAGCCCTGTCCCTTTTGGTTTATAAGTAAATAGATTCTCATTGCTTGCATGCTAGTGACTGTGTGAATATTAATAACTCACACTGAGCCCCATCATATATATACTGAGTACATTCTCTTTTTGTATGTGATCTTGCTTTGTTGTAGTTAGTCTAAAAAAATTCCTTTTACAGAATTCTAAGACCCTCTCCTGAGCTCTTACACAGATGCTCTAATCCAGGGTGATGGGAATGTGGCACATGAGTTATTGGTTTTTCCTTTTAAGACAAAAGACATTGATGTACGAGCTGTTTTTTCTGAGTATCTCAGCATTCAGGTTTAATTGTAGCATTGGCACTTTGCAATAAATAAGTGGGTTTGGATTATAGTTTTGCTCTCTAAAAGGTTCGCGTCACACAATCTGCCCCATCAAGCAGATTTTACTAGTTCCTTCTAAGTGCCTGGCTGCTTCTCATGCCAGTCTTGCCTACCAACCCTCTGCTCCCTGTCTACAGACAGGCATTCTGCTTCTCCAGTTCATGTGGCTTTTCTGAGGCCACGGAGCAGGAGCCTCCCAAACCTCCCCACGGCAGGTGTGCAGCAAGGCTGGGGTTCCGAGGTCCCAGCTCAGATGGAGAAAGCAAACTCACTTTCCCCTTCATTTGTGTTTCCTTCAGGTCCTTACTGATTTGGTGATGCCTACTTCAAGTGGTGAGGGATATTTTCTTCCTACAGTCTCCCCACTACCAACTGAAATGCTACTCTGGCTCCTCCTGTCCCTCACGTGTAGTGTTCCTGGGTCTTACCCTCAATTTTAGTTTCCTGGCTTCTGGAGCTTGTAGATGGTCAATCAAGTGAATCCTTAGCCTCCACAGTGGTACAAGCCAACTAAAAGAGAGAGAGAGAGAGAGAGAGAGAGAGAGAGAGAGAGAGGCCTAAGAGTTCACCTTCGGGGAGATTAAAATGAGTAGGTAATTTAAGAGGTAATGAGCCATTTGGGATATCACTCCAGAGGAGATTAAGGCAGTTCTCATGAGAGTTCAGATCATCTGCTCCCCAGTGTCTGTCCGGCTCCTGGTCCCACCGCACCATCTCTCCCTCTCACATCTGCTCTTGTCATAATCCACCTGCCACAAAGGCCCTCGCCAGGGCCCAAGTGACCCTGGACTTTAAGCATCCAAAACTGTGAGCTAAGCAACTTCTTTTCTTTATAAAATGCTCAACTTCTGATATTTTGTTAAATCAACAGAAATCAGAACAATGTAAATTTGTATCTTCTATTGGTTCTATTACTCTGGAAAAACCCAACTAATACAGCTCTTATAGCCTTGCCTGCTATTCCTCTCTGGGATTATTTTGAAGCAAATTCAGACATCACATAGTTTTTACTCTGAGTAAGTGTTGCTCTAAAATGTACAGATTTGCCTACTTAACTTTTATACCATTATTACACTTTTTTAAATGAGTCATTTTGTACTATTGTTAAATATGTTTTCAGTGTTCCAATTTGTATAATAATCTCTCAGATGTTTTCTGTTTTATTGTTCATTGTTTGGATTAGGATTACACAGATAATACAACGTAATAAACCAATAAGAGTGCCTTTGAAGGTCTTTTCTAACTTACGATCTATTCCTCCACCTCTTTATTCCATTTTTGCAATTTATGTGTTAACATAACCAGACCATTCATCTGGTAGTTTCCCAGTCTGAGTTTTGCTGATTGCTCCCTGTTCCAAGTTTGACATATTTACACCATTTTGGGTTTCCTGTAAATCCAGGTGTGTGTGATTTAGATTCACATTCTGATAAGGATTATATGACAATACCTCTTTATGGCATGTTCCCATTAGCACTTTCATTTCCAGGAATCAGAACATGATCTGTATACATATTTTGGAAGGGATGTATATTTTTGTCTTTACTTTTCTGTTTAACTGACATTCATGGATTCTTTGGGACTTGCTCTCTCTGTAGTTTTTGGCTACAATGTGGAGTTTTTCCTCCCAGAGGACTTTAAGGAGATTACATGTATGAACTCATTTCCATGACATCAGCATTCCCAAATTCCAGAGCCCTACTTCCCTCCCCACGTTCATAAAGATGTTGTTCCAGCACCACGCTCCATGTCACCTCCAGTGACCACAGCAGTGCGTGAAGACTGTGGCTCTTCAGAACATACTTCAGGGAAGGAGGTTTGAGCTATACTTTTGCCAATAGCTAATGTGTTCCATATATCTTTCCATTTCCCAAAATGTTTACGTAATTTAGTCCATGTGGATGTAGTTTGGCTAACACAATTGTCAAGATTCAGTGGGATGCATTCATCATTGTTTGTTAGGGAGCCTCTGATACCCTCATGATACCTTGGTAAAGATGAATCCCCCCAATCCCCAGCTTCAAGGAGTATCCAGTCTTTATAAGTAAACTCCTAATTAACTAGAGTATAAAATGTGCCAAAATAAATACCAGATGAGAAGGATGAATAAAGTCCATTAAATCTTCTTAGCAAAGAAACATAACCGCCATGGAGACAAAGTCTTAATAGAGAAGTTATGATTCAGAAAGAACCTTCCAGGATACAGAAAGTTGTGACTGATGACTGAGACAGTATTCAAGACAGTGGGCTGGACACAGCCTCATCAGAGGCAGGAAACATTTTGCTGTGTCTGGCTAAACTCCAGGAACTGTAGCAGTGGTTCTCTGCTTGAGGTGACATCAGAATCACTTGGAGCCTTTAAGAAATAAACAGACCTAGACCCACCCAGAGGAATCAGTTCCACCATTGGAATGAGGTCTAAGTATCTGTTAAATGTTAAAAGTTCCCCAAGTTGATTTTACTGGACAGCTAAGAATGGGAGCCACAGGCAAATATGAAGCTTAGTGAGGAAAAGCAGGAAAGGCGAGTTGAGGTCACGTTGAGAAATGTAAGATCGGGAAGTAAGAGGTGGAATGCACAGTCGTTCCTGTGTGTTCATGGAAGATTAGGTTTAGGACTCCTATTTATACCCAAGTCCACGGATGTTGACATCCCTCACATAAAACGGCACTGTATTGGCGTGCAACCTAGGAACCTCTTCCCATGTGCTTCGTTATTGTTATTGTTAAGATATATTAATCGTACAAATTAATGGGATTGACTGCGATACTGCTATCTCCATGCATGTGTATGTCCCATACTGAGCGCATCCACCCTTCTGCTACCCTCAAGTTTCTTCCTCCCGCACCCTTCCCCTTCTCTAGTCACTGCTGTTCTACTTGCAGGTTGGTCTTTTTTCCCTCAGTTTCCCTAAGTGAAGAAGAACCTGTGACACTTGTCTTTCTGTGCCTGGCTTGCTCCACTTCATGTTATGTTTTCCGGTTTCATTCATTTTGCTGCAAACAGCAAGATTTCACTTATCTTTATGGCTGAAAAACATTCCATTGTGCATATAATGTATTCTCTTTATCATTTTTCTATCAATGCCACCAAGTCTGGTTGGTGGTCTTAGCTATTGTGAGCAGTGTTGTGATAAAGATGCATGCAAAGTTGTCTGTTTCACAGGCTGACTTCATTTCCTTTAGATATATACCCAGGCGTCCATAGCCTTAGGGCTATCTTATGGTAGCGCTACTTTTAGTTTTTTGAATAACATACTGTTTTCTTCTCTTCTTACCAACAATGTGTAAGAGACTCTTTTTCTCTGCTTACATCCTCATTTTCACTTGACACTTTTGGACTTTTTTAATAACAGCCATTCTAACTAGGGTAATATGCTATCTCACTGTAGTTTTAATTTGCATTTTCCTGATAATAATATTGAGTATTTATATATATATATATATTTATTGACCACTTTCGTTTCTTCTTTTGAAGTGTCTATACAGGTCATTTGTTCATTTTGAAATCAGTTGCTTGGTTTTTTGTTGTTAAGGCTTTTGTGTTATTTATATATTGTGAAAATAAGCTTCTGTAAGATGAACAGACGGTAACTATTTTCACTCTTTCTGTAGGTTGCCTTATCATTCTGTTGATTATTTCATTTATTGTATTCATTAGTTGCAATGTCATTGGCCAAATTTTTTATTTTATGGGAAAAAAGGTAAGACAAAAATTTTTAAAAAATAATGGGAGAATAACAGAAGTTAATACATTACATGTTGTTATCTTTAAATTAAGTGCTCAGGATACAAGATATGAGCATGAAAATTTCTCCAGCTAATATTAGCAAAAACTTTCCTTTTTAATGAACTAAGAGACACTAATGGTGTAATTGACTTGCATTTTCCCCTTTTTCCTACTGTCCCTTCTTTCATCCATTCTTGTTCCTTTTTTCTTTTGAACAATTTCGTCCCATTTTTCAATATCTATTGTACATTTTAGACCTTATTTACTCTTTCAGTTTCTCATACCAGGGAGCCAATATGATGTTTACACATGTGGGTCTGGTTTATTTCACTGATGATATTGTCTCAAATTGCACCCATTTACCTATAAAACTCTAAATTTATCTCTATGGCCATTTGCCAATCCATGTTTCTGTTATCTGTTTTTATTTTTTGAGTCCTATTCAGAAAAATCACTGTGGTTTGATGGTTTGATGGTTTACTGTACTGATAATGTGTGATTATTTTCTTTCATGCATCCAGTCTACTGGTATTTACACTTTTATATGCTCACCTCATACAGTTATCTTTCTGGTAATTGTGAGCACTCTAAGCTTTTTTCTTTTTTAATTTGGACAATCTTCATTTCTCCTTTGACTCCTGCTGAGCACAGTAACCTTATCGGGCATTGTTTTCTCTCCAGAGGTGAAATATGTCATGACATATCCTCTTGGCCTGCAGAGTTTCTGCAGACATAGCTTGATAGTCTCAGGGAGTCCCTGAGATGTGACTCAATGTGTTTCTCTTGCTGATGACAAACCTGCTTGGCCAGCACTTTTAAAAGTCCCGCTGTCTGCTGCAGTGAAGCTCTTTTCTGGTCCTGTCCGTGTGGGGTTCTGTCTGTCTATGCTTTTGAGAATGTTAGAGATGTTTCCTGCTATTATTTCATCAAACAGATAGGTTTCCTCTGCCCTTAACCATCACTTCCTTCCCTTTCTGTGTGGTGATGGTGTGAAATTGATCTTTTAATGCCATCCCCACCATCTTGAATGCTTTTTCCATTCTTGTTTAGTTTTCTTCATTCTTTTCTAAACATATTTTGAAAGATTTGACTTCACACTCTGATGTTTTTTCCTTCCATTTCACCAGTCTGTTGAGATTTTTTTTTTTTACTCTGACTTCTGGGGCTTTTCATTTCCAAAATTTCTTATTGGTTCTTTTTCAAAAATTTCTATCTATTTGCTGAAATTTTTAGTCATAGTTTCTCTGCCATCCTAATTCTGTGTAACAGTTCATCCTCTTGGGTCTCATTGAGCTCTTTAAAAACGTCTTTTGAATTCTCTGTCAGACATTCCATCCACTTCAACATCTTTGGAACCTATTACTAAAGAGTTGTGATCTTTAGGAGATATCATAATACCTTGTTTTTTCATATTTCTCATGTTTAATTTGAGCTTTGCACATCTGGTAGAATGAATATTTCTACCACTTTTATGGGACGCCTTCTGAGTAAGCAGAACACATCCTGAAGCTGGGTGTTTGGGCATCAGTTCGTTAAGTAGTGCAGAGTTTGTTTTCAGCTGGGTGCTGCAGTATAACCTCTCCACAGGTCCTTTTGCAGTTGTCAGCCTAGGCATAATGAGGACTGTGTCAGAGTCAGAGCAACCGCCCCAGCAGGTTTCATAAGTGAGAAACACTTGGAACACCAGCAGTTCAAGAAAGTATTAAAAACACATACACAAACAAACCCAGTGTTTGGGCCAAACATAGTTCAGTGGCACAAACAGGACCTCAGACCCCACCCCAAACTGTGCATGCTCGGAACAGGGCGATGACTGGGGGCTTTTCTCCTTGGGTCCTATCAGTTGTGGTGCTCTCCAGAGGCTGAGCAGGAGCCAGCTGTGGTGAACACTGCACAGTTTCCATCTGGACTTCTTAGGCTGTGCCCCAGCACGCCTCTGTGGTTTCAGAGCCCTTGAACCAGTATTCTCTCTCTCTCTCTTTTGTTAGTGAAAGGCTGCCAGGCACAGAGGTGGCAGCAACGCTGAGGACAACTTCCTTCAGCTCCGGCACTGAGTAAAACCACCTACATGGGGTCACACCTAGGCCCTGGGAGGAGGCTCCTGCTCTGTGCTCCTGCTCTGCGCTCCTGCTCTGTGCTCTCCCAGGTCTCTGGATTTTACAAGGTTTCCATCTTCTGCCTGTGGAGTTCAGTGTTCCAGCCAGTTACACCTGTATGTGGCTGACACCTGCTCTTTGTGGAGGAGATGGGGTGTGCTGGATACCTCTATTCAACTATCTTGTCAATTACTTTAAGTTTCTTCCAGTGTTACAGTAGGAGCCTCCTAAGATTTTCTCAGAGCATCCATTTCTAAGTACTTAATAAGACAAAAACTCACAGGACAAAATGAGAAATTGCAGTGTGTCACAGAGAAGCTAAGCTGTGACTTTACATTGTGGAAAATGATTTTGGAGATTGTTGCTGTCACTGGCTGAACCCTATAGATCTCTCCACACCCTTTCAAACATCTCTGGCTTATTTATAATACTCAGTAATATTTAAATGCTATGTAAACAGATGCTTTCAGGATAAATAGTTTGGGGATAATGACAAAGAAAAAGGTTCACATACGCTCAGTATAGACAAAGTTTTCTTTCAGATAGTTTTGACCCTTGGTTGACGGTACCTGAGGGAGAGCAATTTGCGACTGTGGAAGGTTCATGGTTCTCTGCTGCTGCTGGCTGATGGAGAAGTCACACAGCACCATAGGATGACTCAGCTGTCAGAAACTTAGACATCATCATGGAGTCTTGCGATAAATGATTTTGCAATGAAAATAAACAGAACAAAAACCAGAAAATCCCTGTAATTCCCCAATTCCACTCTCACAGTGAAGTCTACCACTGAAGAGTCCTTTTCTTTCTGCTCTCTCTTGATACAAGTGGCATTCTTGTGTGTAGATAAGAATTTTAGCTTACATACCAGAATAAGAGAAATGTCACATTTATCTTCTGGCTCCAAAGTGTAGCATCTTCTAAATTCCATCTTACTGGGCTGGTTGGAAATTCCATTACATAGCATTTTCTCTTATGCTCTTATACCACCAGCACTGATTTTAGATGCTTGTATCTCTCAGAACATCCTAGCAGGCCTCTCTATTTTTAGAGAGATGCTGATTGATTGGTCAGATTCATTCCCCAAGTCTGCCTCTCCACTGAAGCTGGAAAACTCCACCGAGCTTCACAAGCAAACATGGATGTCGGACTGCACTGAAAGTGGCAGCCAGTGCTTCTCTGCTGAGGATGTACGGGGAACCCCTGGCTGCTGCCTTCTAGAACAGGAAGCTTTGTGCAGTCCACTCATGTGCCAGACCCTTCAGCTACCACTGAAGGCTGAAGACACGCTGTTCTTTTTGAGAACTTGGCAGTTCTGTACTGTCTTGCTAGTGTACAACAAAATTGGGAAATCCTTGAGTCCAGCTCAGTGAGCATCCTGTATTCTCACCCATGGCCTTTTTATTTCACTCTTTCACAATCACTTAAGAAAAGAATCTTTTGATTTTCCTTGTGTTAAACTTACTTTTTGGACAGGACCTGAATGCTGACATGGCGGCCTCTGTAGCTGATCTGAGTTAGTCGTTTTTGAAAGAAGAGAGGGACATGGTTCGTAGCCCTAAAATGTGTGTGTGTGTGTGTGAGTGTGTGTGAAAGAGGGAGGAAGAGAGAGAGAGAGACTGTATCAAAATAAATAGTGAATGTTTAAAACATATTACAATTAATGACCCTTAGAATACTACCCTTTAATTCAAACACAGTTATTTCATTGTTCTTGCTGCTTCCTGAAACACTTCTAAAAGTCCTCTTTTGTGAGTGTCTTTAAAAGTTATGATCAAAAATTAAGTGAACGTTGCTGCTGAGTGTCATCCACAGGAAGGCAGGCTCATAAAAAATTGCAGGGCCCTCATCTCCTTTCCCCAGACATTGCTCTGATCCAAAGTCAAAATGACTGTGAAAGGTCAACTGTTTGTGTCAGTTCAGGACATGGAAGCAGCCACCGCAACACAACTAAACACACTCATGGAAGAGGACTTTCAAAATTGCTTAGAAAAATGGCAAGAAGGATGGGACACGCATGCTTGAAACAAGGGAGAATATTTTAAAGAGCATTAATTGCAGTGTGTCGTTACTATAACTTTTAATTTAAGCATTCGTGTATTTTATCATACTTTGTCTATGTTTATTTAGAAGCAGAAATAACAGAATGCACATATAAGTGGTGTGTGTGATGTGATATGTGTACACATATGCCTGAGAGATAAGGAAAAAAGAAGGAACTGATTTACTGTAATGGTTTTTGGAACAACACACAAGTTTCTTAAGTGTTAGATCTCAGCTAATTTGAGATTTTTAGCTATAAATTGCACAAATGGATATATAAGTGTATATAAGCAAACATAGTTTACACAAGCATTTATGTACAATATAAAACATATTCTCATGTTTTAGTTTGTGCCCTGTATATAAATGTATTTTGCTCACTTCAAGTTGTCTTTAAACTCCACAAATAATACGGAATAAAATCCTGAACTAAGAAGTTAATTTAAAAACTCAGCGCAATACTTCATTTTTAAGACACATTCCAGATTACCTAGGAGTCACAGACAAGGTACACTTTACATTTGTACCAACAGAATAAGCAAGGGCCAGAGCTGCCCTTAGTTTTATATTTCCTGAGTTTTCTTGATTCATGTTGTTCCAACACAGAGTGATTTTTAAAGGAGAATTTAATTTAATATAAGTCTGAATATCCTTTGGAATGCTAGAAACCAGCATTACTGCAGCAGTCCTAATGAAAAACACAAGTTCCGTGTACCCATTTGTGGTTGATCCAGCATTCCAGCCCTGTTCTTTCATGCTTGTTAGCTTTCCTTCGTGTTCCTTTTCCCAGCCCTTTGCTATTCTGGCTACAGATGTTGTGAGCTGCAGCCCGCATGCTATGCTAAGCAGCGCACAGCTTTGCAGCAGGCTCCCGCAGCTCTAGTGCAGAGGTTTTGAACTCGTAAAACACACCACCACCACCACCACCACCACCACCACCACCACCACCACCACCTCCACCACCACCACTACTAAATGGAGTGGTGGTCCCAGAGGATTTCCTGTCACTGTCCTGGCAGATAGAACTGCACGGATTTTAAAAGCATTATACATGTTCACACAGATGCATTCCCACATGGGTTCCAAGACAAAGAACATAGCACCTTCCAGAAGAAAACTCCTACAATAAGGCCAAGTCTGATTCACTCGCATGTTTTATCACCGGTGTGGAATGCCAGTAACAAGAGCAATCATTTGTTTGTGAATTCACGGAAGACTGAACTTTCACACTGGAAAGGGACTTCCCAATGAATAGCAATGGGGAAACTTGCTGCGTATTAGCATATTTTATCTGCCCTTGTTTTGAAATTAAACAGAGTTGTGGTTGAAAAGGGCAGCACAGATTGCCTGCCACTGGGCTGGCTTTGTAGAAAAGTGGCATTTTGAATGAGGTTTAACTATGTGGGCAAATTCTAACGCTAACTGTTAGTATCCTCAGGCTTACACAGGACATTTTTCCCTTCCTCATGTGATAACAGAATTTCCTGGTACTATTATTCTTTCCTAATGGCTACTTGTTCTTGGATACAATGCCTCTCTGTTTTGTCTAGAATTGTTTAAATATAAATCAAGAGAATTATAAGAAATAGTAAAGGTTAATCTACAAAGATAAATTTGATTCAACATGCATTTACTAAACATGTACTATGTGCTTAAACCTATTATATTGGAGATGAAGGAGAGGTTGGAAAATACGTACTAATTTCAATGCTTCTTGAAGGACTAGTTCATAGTACTTTCTGCCCATCTGGAAGAGGGGGAGAGAGGTGGACAGCAAACTGAAAATAGATATTGAGACAGGGACGGATAAATAAGACAAGAAGGTTAAAAATGAAATATTATATCAAGTCCAACAAATACTCTAGAATTACAGGAAGAAAATGATGGGCATGAACTGAACTACTCGGGAAAGATTTAAATTTTATAAGATAGGGAAGAATTTGGATATATAAGAGGCAGGCTTTCTGCACCCTGAAGCATTTATTAAGCATAGTGTTTAAATGAGTAGGCTCCATGTTGTCCAAGTGTAATTATCTAAAAGTTAAGTACATCCTGAAAACATGCATTATGTGACTTTCACACATCTATTAGCTCATTAATGCAGGGCTCAATAGTATAAGGCTGACTCAGCAGAATATAAGAGAAACTAAAATGTATCTTAAGAAGAATCAGAATAGTGAAATAAGATTGCTGACATAAAAATAAGACCAATCAGTGATACTCAAACACCAAAACTGTAACTTTTGGTGGTTCCTCTCCTACCAAACTAAAATTTTATATCTTTATTGCACAAAATTCATTTAGAGCTTGACAATCTTAAACATTAAAATAAACTCAATCTGAGTCTTGAAGTAATAATGATAAGTTAAACAAATACACATTTCCCTGAAGAATCAGTTACTCATATGCCTTAGTTGCTTAGTGCCTCAGTTTATCTATCTATAATATATAGGCAATAATAACTCTGAGCATGTACAGTTGTAGGAATCAGAGGAGATAGTATATAACACATGTGTTCTATATGGTAGAAACTCAAGCAGAATCATGAGCAAAAATCCGTAAGAAGAGCAGGAGGCTGGGGACCCAACTTAATGGTAGAGTTTGCCTGGGATGTGCAAGAGCTTTGATTCGGTCCTCAGAACTGACACTGAAGGCACTGGCTAGGTCAGCCTGGCTGGATAGAAGAATTGAGAAATAAATAAGTGGGATTAATTACAAGAGATAGTAAAATTGGAATAAAGATAAATTAAATAAAGAGTTCTTAACCAGATTATAGCAGATCTAAAATAGAAACTATAAACACAAGAAGAAGAAAGAATAGTATTCAAACATTTTAAGAAATTTGAATTTTATCATGAAGTTAGTTAAGACCTTTTTGTTGTTTTATTGTTTGTTTGTTTGTTTGTATGTTTCTTTGAGCTGTCTAGGGACATAGTGCATGCAGAACTTGGTGGAACTTAATCCAGCTTTCTATAAGGCAACATGGAATAAGCTAGTCCATGGTCAAGAAGAAGAGTTAGGGAATAACAGAGCTGAAAAGTCAAATGTAAGAGAGAAGTAAACCCACCGTTACTGAAGTGCAAATCAGGAAGGTAGTGCGAGTGGTGCTCTCTTGGATAGTAATGGACAATTAAGAAGACAGTTCTAAAGCGAAGAGGTGACATTACATTTGCACACACTGGCTAAATTTGAAAACAGAGGATGTGCAGGAGAAATGTTTGTAGACCATGGAAGATCAGGATTCCGATGAAATATCAGTGGTGACAACATGGTGTTAGAGGCCACTTATAGAATCATAACAAAAAAAAGTCTAACCCAGCACTGGAGAGACAAGAAAAGAAATACAACAGTTACTCACATATCTCTTCTTTCTCTTTTTCTACAAAATGACTGTTTTCCAAAGGATACAAGCACACAGGTCAGTGGAGAGTGAAGAGGGACAAAGTGTAATGCATTTTGGGACACAAAGCAGGACAGTGACACAGGGAAGAAGAGAAGGTCAAGCCTGTTGATTGCTCCCCGGGCTCATGATGGAGGAG
The DNA here is from genome assembly GCA_004027455.1 of Hydrochoerus hydrochaeris. Classification (NCBI taxonomy): domain Eukaryota; kingdom Metazoa; phylum Chordata; class Mammalia; order Rodentia; family Hydrochaeridae; genus Hydrochoerus; species Hydrochoerus hydrochaeris. The sequence continues at coordinate 51,840 of PVLA01005148.1, read as the reverse complement.
AAGGCAAAGCATATTGAATTTATACGTGATGCTTTGGCTTAAATTCCTTCTAAGCTACCAATATTCAACATGAGGTTGTTTCCCAGTGGAAGAGTTTGCTGGGAGGAAGGAAATAGTAAAACATGGGGAAATTTAAGAGAAATTTTGAGTATAGGCAGTGTCTTACCCTGAGAAGGAATGTGAGTCCAGGTAGCTTACTTAGGAAGTGATCCAGGAGGAACCAGGAAAGGAGTGGAACAGAAAAGGGAAGAAAATTCATGGTCAGTTTTGTTACGCTGAGCAACAAAACCTTACCATGGGCAATCAGAACTAAGTCCTGCTAAAAAGCTAGAGGAGCTGTGGAGAAGAGGTTTGGAGGCAGTTCCCACGAGGAAAAGTCTCTAAAGTACTTATCCCAAGTCCAGCTTCTGGTCTACCTGTGCCTGTAGGGGGTGGAGCCTCAGGAGAGAGTGCAGGCAGGCAGGCAGGAGCCCCCTTTGCTCCGGAGCAGCGAGTTCTGAGGGGACATGGGCAGCACACGCAGTATTTCCACAGCACAGGCGCTGGAGCCAGATCGCCTAAGTGGGGTTTTGGCTGAATTTGCTGCTTTTGAGAACAACTCTGAGTGGTGCTAAAGAAAGGTCTGTGAAGCAATTCCAGTTCGACTTGTTCCGAGTTTCTTAAGGAGGCCTTCTAAAATCTAAACCCCGGGTTATCCGCTGGGAATTAAAGCACTCGTTACCACCATGTTTTGAACACACCGGCCAGATACTGTAAAGTGTACATTCCGTGCGGAGCGGGGCAGGGCTCCCTGCGCCCTCCACCCAGCCTGCTCCCTCCTTAGCCTTAGCAGGGAGGAGGTGGAGGCAAAGCTCTGTTATTATGGAGTAAAGAAGCCTGGATTAGGCAGCATAACTCTCGGAAGCTCTTCTGTAAAGATGTTAGCATTAAGCATATCATGCTTTAAATTCTCTGAAAACTTAAGGACGTGCAAATACTTTCAGGATAGACCTGGGAATTACAGCAGCCATGGTTTTGAGAACATTTCATTGTTACCATCAGGTAGTGACAAACATACATTAGGTCCAGAATATAGGTATAGCAGGTCCAAATATTCACAAGATATTTCTTTTCTCGCAATGCTGGTCTTCCTCCCATCCGTGTCCTTCCTCCCCATCTTAGTTCCTACTTCTCTGCCCTCTCCTTAGACTTAGGGCGTTGCTCTAGCAGAACTTTGCAAAGCTCGCTGCATTTGCTCTCTGGGTGTCTAGGCCCTCTGGGACTTTCTCTTTATGAACACATGTTTGGGTTTCATAAATAGATGCTGGGAAGACAGCAGCTCCTTAGCAAGACCAGACAAGGGATCTTCAGGTTCTTAAACCTCATCTACTTCTCTACAGATATCCTTTTATTGATATTGTTCCAAATTTCACAGTTCTTATCTCCTATTTTCTGAAGGAAGCTTAATGCTCTGGCAGCAAGTTGACTGTGGGCTTTTCAGTGGCAGGACCTGCCTTATACTTCTCTCTGAACCTGTCCCGACTAAGACACAACTGTGAATGTTGGTGACCTAAAAATTTGAGGTTCAGAGCAGACCTCATCAGAGGAATCTCTGGAGAAACATTTCCAGGAGGGATGCTGAAATCTTACCCTTTCATGCAGCAGCACTAAGAGCCCGTGATGTGCCAGGCACTCTTCTAGGTCCCGTGGCTTTATGGAAAGTACTGTGTCAGGGAGTCTGGTGGAAGGAGAGCATCAGAGCACACACACATGTAAATTTTAAAAGATATGTTCAGATCATGAGAAGTAGCATTTTCAAAGTGCCAGAGATGAAGGAGAACTACTTTTGGTTGAAAAGGAGTTAATATCTAAACTGGCTGGACATATTCCTCACCATAACTGACACTCCTGCTTGACTTGGGCACTTCTGAAACTGTTGAAGGTAATTTTAAGAGATGCTTTAGTGTGTTAATGAATAAATAGGAAGGAAAAGATTGAAACATGGATATTAATGTTAAAGGGATTTATTTGTATTCAAAAGCTGGGTTCCACATCTCTTACCTTTATCAAATGATGTATTTGATAGTTTAAGAAAAACTGATTAAGGAATAGTTGCTACAGTTCTTTCTACTCTCCAGAAAACCTTGATATTGGTAAAAATGCGGTGATGACACTATGATTTTTTTTCCATGCAGTAAATGGAAATGGCTTCAAACTGTGGGTGCGAGGTTTCTCTCGGAATGTGAAGATGGGCAGTTACGTGCCGATGAAACACTGTTGGCTAGAAAGAGTCTTTGCCAATAGCTCTGAATGAAATAGAATACAGTCGCAGGAAGTTCCAAGACAGTGTCAACTTCACAGGTACCGGAATCCAGTCCAAACACTTTGTGGCTGAGCCATCTAATCTTCTACCTACACATTTGAGTGTGCGTGTATCTATGGTCCAGCCTCAAATTAACAGTAATTTGCACATGAAATTCACTGAAAGCTAGTAATTATTGTTTTCACAAAAACCACAATGTAGGCAGCAGCTGCATATTAAGAATGAGTTTTCTGCTTTCAAGGAATATTAGGTAGATGAATGAGGTGAGGGGAAATGTTTGTGGATAGGAAACAAATATTTCCCCTCACCTCATTCATTCTATTACATGGCCCTCTTTCTCTCTGTCAGCTCCAAAGCCACCAGCTTCTCACATCTTCAGGTCTGCGGCTTCTTCCTCTGACAGCAGGTTGACTGGAAGAGCACATGGGGTTAGTCTCTAAAGCATGTGGGGTTAGGACTATTGGAGATCATCTCCGTTGACTGGTAACTAACTAATGGGTGGAACTACTCACAGTGGCTCTTGTCAAGCTATTGAAACATTTTCACATGACCTTTCTCTGCCTCATGCTATTTGCCTAATATAAGGACAGAAGCTTGGTAGCATATGTCTTTTCACATGTCATATGTGAAACTCAGTAATTCTCAGACTTACTGGTCTCAACACTCACACTCTTAACATTATTAAGGCTCCTAAAGAGCTCCCGTCTATGTGAGTGATAGCTATCAATGTTTGTTCTGTTAGAAATTAAATCTGAGAATTTTTCCTTAATTTACTCAGCACAATAATAAATGCAGTATATGTTAATGTGAAGATCATACTTTCATGAGTAAGTTGCTTCCCCAAAACTAAAATAAATACATAAATTTATAAAGTAAGAAGGGTGGCATCATTCTAGTCTTGCAAATTTCTCTCATTTAATATCTGGCTTATTAGAAGTTAGCTGGGGGCTGGGGATTTAGCTCTGTGGCTTAAGCGCCTGCCTTGCAAGTGCAAGGTCGTGAGTTCAATCCCCGGTACAGGGGAAAAAAAAAAAGAAGTTAGCTGGATTCTCCTTTCTGTTTCTATATTTAGCCTGTTAGCTATTTTTCCCCCAGTCAATGGAAAAGCAGCAACGTGAGACAGCAGTGTGGTGAGAAGATGAATAAAGAATGCTCAGAATATGCTCTGAAACTTGAAGAATGATAGGAAAAGCAGAGTAGAAAGTTTACAGTTTTACCATTTTCCCCCTAACTCTAAAAAAAAATGGATCTCAAATGTTAGAGCTGGATGGGAACTCAGAAGCCATATGGCAAACCTCAGTCTAAACGATACGTGGATTCAGTGACAGGTTATCAATCAGCCAGCACAAACCTCTAGGTCGAGCGCAGGATGATGGGGGCCCAGGAACAAGAAGGGGACTGAAACACACTCTCAACTTCCAGAAGATCTGTGGTTTTTAACAATTTCTGAATTATTTTCTTCCAACAGCATCAGGCTTTATCCAGTGAAAGTATGAGCTCCCCATGTAGTTTAGGGCTGATAAATAATTATGTTAATTAACAGGTTGGAGAAAAAACTCTGATGTTATTTCTGTGAAATACTCTGGAAAACTGGGGAGACTTCTCTGTAAAAATTATCTGTGATGAAACAACCAATAATTTGCGTAAGAAACCTACATCTGGTTTGCTGGCTCAAAGCAGGAGTTAATAGTTTTTCGAGGGCAACTGGTGGTGGAAGGGTCCCAGGTAAACAGCCAGACCTTCATGAAAGGAAATGTGCTTGTTCTTGTAGCACATGCATTTCCGTGGGCTTCTAAACAGAATGAAGCATACAAGGAATTGTTCAGTTTGCCTCTTTCTTGTAGCACACAGATCAACAAAGCCTTATATTTTTACACTTGGAGATGAGAAAGAGTTAAGGGAATAAATAGCTAAGTGAGAATAATAAGTAATCACTTGCCCCTAATTTCCAAAAGTATGTAGCAAACTGCCACAGCAGTAAAGAATGACAAATGAGTTTCAGCCATATAACTTTTTTATATTACAACAATGATTTGATAAATATTTATTGAGTGTCTTCCTTGCATAAGGCACAGATAGGAAAATTACAAGTAGTACACAAATGACTCAACTGTTTTCCCAGACCTCCTGAGGAAAGTAACCCTGGAAAGAAAGATATTCTCTTTGCCAGTGGCTCCTCAAACAAAAGGCTAATATCTAGACTTTATAAAGAACTCAAAAATCTGACCCCCAAATTTAAGGACCTCATCCAAAAATGGGTATCTGAAATGAATAGACACTTCTCAAATGAAGAAGTACAAACAGCAAATATGTAAAAAATAATTTTCAACATTACTGATCATTTGAGAGATGCAAATTAAAACAACACTGAGATTCTGTCTCACTCCAGAAAATATGGCAATTATTGAGAAATCAACTAGTAACAAACACTGGCGGGGCTGTGGGGAAAAAGGAGCTCTTCTCCAATGTTGGTGGGAGTGCAGACTGCTTTACCATCTTCTTTTTGCACCCCTGTGGAAATCAGTGTGGAGATTTCTCAAAAATGCTAGGAGTAGAGGTTCCTTTTGACCCAGTTATTCCTCTTCTTGCCATCTTCCCCTCCCAGAATTGAAAACATCACACCACAGTGAGGTATCTTTATAGCAGCACAATTTGTAGCAGCTAAATCTAGCTGATGAATGGGTAAAGAAGATGTGGTTTCTAATTCAATGGATTGCTACTTAGCCATAAAGGGTAAACTTGAGATATTTCCAGGTAAATGGCCACAAGTTGAGATCATACTCTTAAGCAAAATAAATCAGACACATGTGTTTAAATAGCCCATTATTTCTCCAGTATGTGAAATCAAAAGGGTAAATGAGGACCAAAATGTATAATACAGAGTGTAAAATAGGGAGTAAATGTTCAAATGAGGAGAGAAACTATGGAGGAAGGAGGGAGAAGGGAAGGGAGGGAAAAGGAAAAAAGAACAAGAAAATAAAGACAAAATGAAACTAAAGGTTTTGGAAAGAGGGAGGAGAAAAGAGAGGGGAGGGGAATGGGAAAAAGGAGGAATTAGTATATATCATATACAGGCACAAACTCCTTATGATGAATGTGATCATTACACAGACCTGAAATGTACGAATATCTTAATTAATTAAAAAATAAAGTGAAAGATAAAATCACAAAAAAGAAAAATGAAAGAATAGAAAAAAATAAGAGAAAGAAAGAAAGAAAAGAGAAGAGATCCTCCTGTTGGTCAAAGAAGGTGATTTGTCGACTGTTGTACACAAGACATGAATGCAGCAGGGTGACTGACAAGACTCAAGGGTTCAGGGCTCCGTCTATGGAGTCTAGAAGAATATGCTTGAAGGTCTGGGGCACCAGGCAGACATATCCAGAGGTGGCTAAAAAATAGGGTATAGAGGCCAGAAAGGGTAACATTTTGAGATCAAAAAGAAGGAAGAACAGTCAGAACAAGAATAACTAAGACTCAGTCTCCTTCTGTCCATGGTGTATGGTTATACACCAGTCACCTCAGTGGAGCAGCCAGAGAAATCTCTGAGGAAGGCCTATTTTACCACGCCGGGTGCCCAGCAGGCATGCCCTAAGGGCCTTTCCATGATCTCTCACTGTGTAAATGAAACACCAGTCTTGATGCAACCTGTGTGAGACCACAGGTTCTGCGGATTCTTGCCCTCACCTGGCTCTTACACACGACCCTCCCTCTATGCTTCAGCTACGTTGCTTTTTCTGTCCACTGGACCTGCTGGGCCCCTCTCCTCACAGGGCCTCATTTGGCTTGGGATATCCCCTGTCCCCTCTCTGCGGAGCTGCGCCCCACAGAGTCTCAGTGCATCAGCTGCTGCATGGAAGCCCTGGATCTTCTGCAGTGGGGTGGATCAATCCTCTTACTGTACCCCTCACAGCATCTTCTTCTATTCTTCAGACATACCACAGTTGCAGCTATGTCACTTCGGTGAAATTATTTGATTCACAGTGGTTCCCCCAACAAGCTTGAAATTCCTGAGGAAAGGGTCACCCCTTATAGCCTTTCTTCCAGCATATATTCTGGCACTTAGCAGGTTGTTGAGTGAATGTATGTTAAAGGTGACATAAAAGTGCTCTGTATCTCATTCGATTGTCCTAATTTGCCTTGCTGTAGAACATACCTAGTGCAGCAGATAAGCAGCAATGTGTGGATCACCTCCTAGCACCATTAGTGTTTTGGCCTGGACTCTTCTGTTCCATCATAGATTCCCCTTGGGAGCAGAATTCAAGTCACAGATGCCAAAGACGATGGCGGTTTCCACAGTAGGTGGAGATATCACTGTATCGAATGTCAGGAAGGAGCCCAAGGAGGGTGGAGACAGACACAGTCCACCCCTTCGGGAGCTCACAGACAATCAGCTGAGAGCTGTACTGAAGAGTACAGAGAAAAGAAGTCAGACTGTGAAGCATGCTGGATCAAGGAGTGCTTTCAGGAAGTTCCAAAATAACTAGGAAAAGCTGTGCAGGTTGTCCAGAGAAAGGCCGAAAGGAACATGTGAGATTTGAGATCATAAACAACTTAGGGTCCAATCCATCCTGGGCAAATGAAAAGACAAATAAAAGCATGCTTCATAAACAAAAAAGTGGAGCTCTGTTCCAAGAAAATTGATGAAAGATCTAAATGCAAAGCTATGGGGAAATATTTTATTACTAATTAAAGATAGAATAATTAGTATTAAAGGTGCCATTTTCACTCACCGAACTGGGAATACTTTTTAAAAAGAAGGATGCTTAAAAGCAAGTTACTATTCATTTTTGGGGGTTAGGGCCAAGCAGGGCATACAGGGCACTGTGCAGAGAACCTGGAGGCCTCCCTGGTAGTGGAGAAGAAGCATGTTGGGTGCTTCTAAGGAGGGAGAGAAATCAGGTGCCCCCCCACCCGGTCAGTTCTCCCAAGGAAATCAGGATAAAAAGCCATCTGCTGTACAAGGTGTTGTCACATAAAGTGGATCAAGGATGACAGGCGTGCTCCTTAGATGTCAGCGAGGCCTTCTACTTTAAAAACAAGAGAAGCATAGAAAACTATGCTGTGCTTTGCGTGTCTCACCAATACAGGCACATACAGTGAATATCAACTTAACAAAAAGCAAACCAGTGGAAGTTTCTAATTTTGAAGTGTGTTTTAGGAGTTGTTATAACTCACTCATGGAGTGTTCCGATGTTCCAATCAAAATACCTTGGCATCCCATGAAAAAGAAAAACAGCTTACACCGGAACTGGGACTGGCAGCCAATTTAGGATTAGGGAAGATTAGCACTGCTTCAAGAACTCTAGAGAGTGTGACTCATATTTGCCTGCCTGAAGCAGACCAGCACATTTCCCCTACAGGAGGACCAAGAGCCCCATGGACCCTCACTGTTAGCCCTTAGGCTGAAGGACAAAGACTTCACCAACTTAAAAATTGCAGGAATATTTCTTTTTTAAGAGTAATGCCTCTCTCACACATCCATTGGCATCTCTTTCTCCAGTGGAGGAAAAGGTAAATCCTGCCTCCTAAACAGCATAGCATGGAGCAGCTGTGTAAAGGGTGTGGCAGTCAGCTTTCTGTCGCTGTGATGAAATTCCTGAGAAAAACAGCTTAAAAGAAGAAAGGTCTGTTGTGGTCAGGTTTCAGCAGTCTCTGTCTGTGGCTGACTGACTCCACTGCTGTGGATGTGAGATGAGGCAGAACAAGGCCATGGAGGAGAAAAACTGCCCTTCTCAGGGCAGTGAGGCAGCAGAGAGAGAGAGGGGGCCGGGGCCGGACACTGCTCACCCTGCAGACCCACACAGCCGGGATCTTCCTCCAGCCAGGACCACTCTCCTCAAGGCCTGTGCAGCTATGGAGTGTCCAGCAGGAGGATCAGGGCATGAGGCCAGGGCCCGCAGGATCCGGTCATCTATCTTTTCAGACCCTACTGTGGAGCACTGCTGCACTAAGGATCAGGGCTATAACACAAGAGTCTTTGGAGGATTTTTGTATTAAACTGTAAGGCCTGTTGCACACCAGGGAGCTGCAGGCCTGTCCAGGAACTGCTGTAGAGCAGGCTGAAGAGGACAGATTGCAGAGGAAAGCAGTTTTGGTTTTTTTTTTTTTTGTTACATTTTTAAAATTTTATTTAAAGAGAAGGAAAAAAAGCAAAACAGAAAAAAAGGTAGCAACAATACAGAATTCTAAAAGAAAGAAAAAAAAATGAGAAAAAGCCCCACTAAGAAATCAGTAATTTATACATTACATACTGTCATCCTGGATGTAGTTGTTCAAGTTACAAAGTTAAAGGGTACATAGTAAACATTCAAACAGTCAGAATGTTCTGACTCAAAGATTCAGCAATATGGTCATCTATTTTACACACTCAAACATATATGCAGTTATATCCCTTAGAGCACTTTCTTTTCCTTTTTTACAATAGCAATTACACATTTTGGTTTTATTACACTTGTAGTTCTTATTTACTTTTTACACTAAAGACACAATATGATATTTATAAATATGATTCTTATTTATTTCACTAATGAGGATAGTCTCAAGTTGTCTCCATTTGCCTATGAAGGCCTCAAGATCATCCTTTTTACAGCTGAGTAATATTCCATTATATAAAAATGCCACATCTTTTTCATCCACTCTGCAGTTGATGAGCATCTTGGTTGTTTCCAGGATTTAGCTATCATAAACTGTGTAGCTATGAACATGGGTGCTCATATATCACTGTGATATGAACTTTCCAGTTCTTTGGGGAAAATACCTAGGAGGGGAATAGCTGGATTGAATGGGCTTCCAATCCTAGTCTTCTGAGAATTCTCCATATGGATTTCCATAATGGTTGCACCAGTCTACATTCCCACGAAAGCAGTTTTCTTGTGGAACGAGGCATTTCCAAATGGGTAAAGAGATAGGAAGTAGACTCAGCTGGGTGAGTATGGGCGGGGCTAGGAGTTGAAATGAAGAAGATTCTCCTAACCTGCCGGGGTGGCTCAGCCAGCACTTTAGCCAGCAGTCTCAGGCTGCAGGAAATCTCTTAAACTGGAGAAAGAAGTGAGACAGATGCAAAATATAAACTGGAAATTCCTCCTATAAAAGGACTGAGAAAAACTAACAAAGAAATGACCAAGAAATGAATACAATCGCATAAACTATTATTTTTGCTCATCAAATGGGGAATATAAAACAGCCCAATGTGGTTGAACCCCTGTGATCCTAGGACTCTGGCAGACTGAGGAGAAGGCTCAGAGTTCAAGGCCAGCCAAGGCACCCTAGCGACTTCGTGAGGCCCTGTGCCTAGCTGCCCATCACCACACAATGAGGGACGCCCAATGAGGGTGTGAAGGAGGGCAGGGCCGGCGGGCTCACAGTCAGCAACCCCAGGGCATACACCATCTGGTGGAAGTGCTCTCGGCCCACGGCAGCCGGGAAGCAGAGAGAGCAGGGAGGAATTGGGGCTGGCAAATTTACCCTCCCAGCTCGCACCCCAGCTACCCGCCTTCAACTCATCCCTAACTCGGAGCAGCAAGCCTGCGAGCATCGCATGGAGAACTAACCCACTGCTGAGTATCACGCCCACAAAACAACTGCCTTCCAAACAAAAGAGGCTTGGGGGACAGCCCCGAGCTAAGCCCTGATGCCCTGAAAATAAGAAAGGAAAGCAGCTGGGGATGTGGTCAGTAGCCAGATCCTGTATTCCAAATCCACTATATAAAAATAAAAAGTAAAAAGTAAAAAACTCTGAAATGAATATTTAAAGACAGAGAGGTTTCTGGAAGAAGCAATGAAATAACTTTCTCCTACACTGTGAAGGAGCTGCTGCTGCCAGGGCGCCCAGAGGAAGGCCAGGCTTACCTGTCTCCATCGATATAACCCTACCTAAGCAAAATGGAGGCCTAATACAAAAGAATTACATTCTAATAGAAATTGTTGCAAGAAAGGTTGTGAAAAGAATGTACTTGACTGATTTTGTGACATGGGGGATACTAATGATATAACTTGGGATCATGACAGTGGGACCCAAACCTTATTTTAATACAGTACTCCATCAATTTTCAACAACAAATCTAAACCAAATATAGACATATAAAAAGATTGAAAAAGAAAGCCAAAAATGGAAGAAATGTGTTCAAGTATCAGTAGTGATTATGCCATAAAGTAGGTACAATTATCAACTCCAGAGAATCTGTTATACTTCGTAAAATACATAAATTGAAAAAAGAACCTTTGGAAATGGATTTTAGGGCTGGAAATGCAGTCTAAGGAAGATGTACCCAGAGACGTGAATCGTGAAAATTAAAGCATGTCAGACATAACTCTCTTTTTTCCCTAAATCAGTCCCTAAAATTCCATTTAGAAATGCCAAAGAACTGGTCTACAAATTCACACTTGATGGATATTTTACAAATCAGTTGTGGAATAGTTTTATTAAGTTTTATGGGAAAATGATCTCATTCTGAATGTTATTCATGGACTTGATCTCTGCAGTGGAAAACCATCATCATGGAAAGACTTTGCAGAATGATAGATTTACTAACGACACCTATACTGGAAATGAAGTTAAAATGGAAAGAACCCTGGCGTCTGAGTGAGAGATGGTGGCCCTTCGGTGCCATGTTGGAGGGCGCCCTCCCACAAGCCACTTCTGTTTCTGTTTTGTAAACAAAGTTCAATATCTTCGTTTATGAAAAGAATATTATAAGTTTCTCAGTTCCCTTCACGGACCATTATAAATGATAAAAGACAACATGCATTTGAATGGAGTTCTCTGCAAATACCAATAATTAGAAAAATTAATAATAATTTTTATTATTAATAGCATATTCATCTAATATATACTTATAAATATATCTGTATTATTTACATAATATATAATTTATGTTATGTTATAAATATATTTATGTTATTTATATAATGTATAATTTATATTTATATTATCAATGTATTTATATTAATATTTATAAATATGTAACTATTGGGACAGTGATGATTATTACTGTGTTGATGTCAATTTTCCTAATGAGTCGGGGCTGTGAGCTGTGGCACTCACATCCTAAGATTTTTTGGCATCCTACTTTATGCAGATAAAGGCTCTACATAGTTAGCATTGAACAATAATGTTTCCCAGCTGAGATCATTTTCTGAGAGGCTTGATGAAAACAGGTTTCATTTTTTTCTTAGAACACTCAAAGTTCCTAATATTTTGAACCAAGACCTACTTGCCAAGCATAATACCAAAATGTAAATGTATCAGTAAAACTGTAAAATCAGCATATTTTGGGTGCATTTGCTCAGTGTTATTGGGGAGAACTTTACTAAAACATTACAGTCATCAGTGTGCAGATCTGTCCCTGAGTATGTGTGTGCACTTGTGTGTGCCAGCTGACACACGTGCATCACAGTAAGAGGGAAGGAGAGTAATCCAAGAAACCACAGGCAGTCACACTGAGCCCCAGAGCCCCAGTCTCCTTGCTGACCCCTAATGGTCAGCAAAGATTTGCAGACCGGGAGGTCATGAATGATCAATGGCGGACACATATTTCTTTTAAAAATTACAAAGGGCCTGGTGTGTAGCGTAGCAGTAAAGCACCTGCCTAACATGCATGAGGCCCAGAGATCAATCTTAGCACCACAAAATACACAGACACATGCACACAAGAAAACAAATAAGTGGTCCAAGTGCACAAAATATAGACTGTGTTATTTCTGTCAGCCATGTCGATGGCAGAAAAGTAAGATATCTACCCAGAGGAACCAAATGAAGTTCTTCTGCAACCTGGAATCTTCTCTGTCCTTCCAAGCCCTGATGAGGATCTGTATTCAGATACTGAGGGATGTACATGAGTTAACAATGAGCAAAGAAAAAAAGACTATATCCGATATTTATGCATAATTGAACTTCATGACCATAACCTATATGTACACTAATTCATAATGTGGGTAGAACTTAGAAAACACTTGAAAGAATATACCCTAAAATACTAACCCTAGTTGTCTCTCAGTGACCCAATTAGGGTATTGTTTTTACCTGTTTGCTATCACTGTTGGAATTAATTTGAATATATTATTTTAACAACCATAATCAAAAACTGTTGTAGAGGATATGGCTGCATGTATGTTTGAGTGTGTAGGATTGATAACCATGTTGCTAAGTTGTTACTGGATCATTGAACTTCTTTGCAGTCTCACTGTTTGAATGTCTGCTTTGTATGCTTTGATTCTGTAACTTGAACAACTAGGTCTAAGAAGACAATATGTAATTTATCAACTAGTGATTTCTTACTGGTTTTTTTTTCTGAAATTCTGTATTGTTTCTACCCCTTTTTCTGTTTTGCTTTTCTTCTCTTTAAATAAAATTAAAAAATAAAAAAATAATTTTTAAAAACTGTTTTGAGAAAAATAACAAACCATATTGTTTACCAAACAGTACTTAGACAGAAATCTTAGAAATGAAAAGTGATTAACCACTAGCCTTAATTCTCATCGTGAATTTAGGAAGTGTTTGCATCCCTATCTCTTTCCTCAAACTTTTACTTTGAGAACTTGCAAGTTACAAATGCTGACAGTTCCCCGTGATGAATGTAGTCATTACATATTGCAAATATGTTTTAATAAAGAGGAAAGATACAATTTCAGATCACTGATATAAAAATTCTTAGATCTTAAATAAAAACTGTCTAATCAACAGATGTTCTTTTCTCTGTGGGCTGTCTTGCCTAGTTGGTATATCTGCGCCAGTGGCTTTGACAATATTTTCAAAGCCCCAGATAAAGGTAAAGCTTGAGTGGAAATCTGAATAATTATTTCCCCAGAATTAAAATCACTGTGAGTAAGGCTGTTGAACACACTAAAGTCAAGATTGATTTAGAAGAGGTTTAAAGTGGGACTTCCAGTAGGAAGAACTAGTTTGACAAAACTATTATACCTAATACACTCAATAAACAAAGATTTAAGTCAGAATAGCATTCTCTATAACGTGTAGCTAATAGAATGAAATGTTTTCTCTCTTCTAATCCTTCCTTTAAGATAGACAGCAACCACAGGAACCTATTATGGAATTAAAAGTAATTCATATTTTTTTGGGTTTTGTATGTAGTCAACAATTCCCCTAAAACCCCTGTTGGCAGTCAAGCTTTACTTCTGAAAAGAAAAATGTAGCAAAATAAGAAAGTGTTACAAGAGACAATCGCTGTCTTACTCCATTTCTCTTTGCACCTGAATTATCCTAATTATTCCTGCTCTTAACCCCTTGTAGCAAAAGTTAAAGGTAAGGCAGGCAGGAGACCTGCAGCTAGCAGGGTCCCCGTAGACCTCTTTTTTATCCTTCAGACAGAAACGGGCTAGCTAGGAGGATGGAAAGCTGGCATTCACTGCTTCTTACTGCAAAAACATATTACTGCTCCCCTTGATCCAGCCACAAAATGAGTACCATTTAGTCCTCATGGTCTTTAAAAGATTGTAAAATTTTTACTTTTCTAATAATGCTCTTTAGCTTTGATGATAACACTGTTTCAAAATAAAACAGTCCGTGTAGACACCTGTTGGCCGGTGGGGCCCTTAGCTCTGTGATCTGGGGAAGCCTGGAGGACACGAAGGACCACGGTGGAGTTGGTTCTGTTCGTCTGCGTTTATACTTGCAGGAATGTTAAGAATCACCCACATTTAGGACAGATAATGGAAAGCTTTGAAAATTAATAGATCTCTCCATTAAATAATGCCTCTGGGTAGCTCCGTCCCTATTTCCTTTAGAGTTATTATTTCTTAAAAATTTTACTAATTTTATACCATAAGTGACAAAGTTCAAAAGGGCAGGGACTGCATAGAATTACTTCATGTATTCTTCAGAACTCTATTTCTTAAAAATTTTAAGATGCATTTATTCCCATATAGAACAATGTAATGACACCATAAAGGACCATTTTACTAGCCAGGCTACTTGGGAGTCTGAGGCACGAGGATCACAAGTTCGAGGCCAGGCTAGGCAATTTTAAGAGTACTTGTCTCAAAATAAAATTCAAAGGAAAAAAGGCTGGGGACATAGCTCAGTGGCAGAGTGCCTACCTAGCATGCTCAGGCCCTCGGTTTAGTCCAAGCACCAGTATAGAAAGCATAACAAAAATCTGTATTACTTCTATTTGGGAGCTAGAGCTATTAATGACTTAGCTCACATTTTTAGCAAAGCAACTAACATGGCGTATACTGAAGCTTACCTGTCTCCTCACAAGTGGGAACACTCTGAAGTCTGTATAGTGACCTCCTCATTGGGTTCATCTATGTTCTTAAGCACATGGAATACTCTGAATATCTTCATGGAGTGAATACCCACAAATGCTTCATAAAATGGAAGAAACATACATTTTTGTTTTAGAAAAGCATGTGATTACATGACTAAATAAAATAAAAGGCCAAAATTGTAGGGAGCAGGGTGATAGCTTCACGGCTGCCGCGCCATCTCTCCGTCCTGTGGGTATCCAGTGCGTCGGCCTACATTTCCCAGGATCCTCTCGCCCCACCCAGGAAATGACGGCTACCTATCCGTAACTTCCCGCTTCTGCTTCTTTATAAGCCAGGAACATTGTTCAATAAACGAGACTTGATTGGGAACCTTCAACTTGTCTCCGTCTCTCTCTCTTCACCCTGCCCCTGCCCCATTTTCCTTCCTCTAAGGGAAAACTCACGAATTGATCCGCAGGCCGGATCACAAAATGAAGCATAAGATGAAACAGAAGTGAAACGTGGAAGTAGGTGCTTTGTGTTTCCTGAAGACACAGTGAAGTCTTGGTTCTACTATCTCTGAGAGGAGGAGTCCAGGGTTTGGACCTGCTCAGGTCAGAGCTTAGAACTGAGACACTGGCCTTAGGTAGTGACCCCAAAGACCATACCTTCACGAGATGGGTGAACTGCAGGTAACAAAGGTTAGCAAACCACAAAGACAAAACACAAGCAAACACCTCTGTCTCCTAGGCTTTTTTGGTGTTTGAGAAAAGTGTTTGGGGAAAATTGCTAACCATAGAATTGTAACACAAAATGTGGAACATCCATACCATGACTCCATATGCAGCAATAAAAAGAAGGAACAACTGGCACATGCAAGCACACTGAGTTTGAGCCAGATATAAATATGATTTACTCTGTGACTTCATATATATTATTATTCCATAAAAAATATATATATATTATTCCATAAAAGTCAATCCACAGTGACAGAAATACATTAGTATTCACCTAGGGCCAAGAGTGGCTATGAAGATTCTATGGGGGATAGAAATGTTCTAAATCTGAATCATTGATAATTGTTAAGTAACTGGGTGAATTTACTAAAAAAAAATTATTGAAAAGTATGTAAAAATTATTGAAAAGTATATTTAAAATAGTTTAATGTTATGGTATGTAAATTATATCTCAATGAAGTTTTTTTTAAAAAGCTAAGTAACTAAACAGTGAATTAGATACTATCAAATATCGACACAAGGAAGAGAAACATGCCAAGAAGAGAAACAGATGGGAAATTTTAAAAAGAAGAAAATAGATGAGAACAAGGTGAGAAAGTCAGACATACAGGTAACTGAACTTCCAGAAGGAAAAGAAATTTTAAGAGGACACTTTTTCCCAAAGAAATGAAGGCTGAGGATGTCCAGAAAGCTCAGAGTCAGGAATGACAGACTGGGGAACCGAAATCTAGCCACACACAGGTGTGCTGTAGAGAGCTCCAGAGTCAATGGCAAAGAGTTCTTAAAAGAAGGAAAAGAACATCTGCTACAGAAGCAAAGGAGAGAAAGTAAGTTTTGTCAGGAAGTGATCACAGGAGAAATTCCATCCAACGGGCCCTGAGGAGAAAGTTAAGGTTTAGACAAATGGCTCTGACTGAGGGAAGATATTTCAGTGATGGGCGAGGAGAAGAAAGCAGGCAAAGACATATGTGATAGTGATGATGAAGAAGCTTTGGGGATGTGACAAGAGTAGTCCAATGGAACCAAATAATAAATGCAGGAAGGATGGGAAACACATTTAGCAAAGCAGAATCAAGCTAGGCAGTAGTGAGTATCAAGAGCTTTCCAAATTTTGGGCTTATGATTCACCATAATTACAAATCTTCCCTGGTCGGTTCATAATGTACCTTTTTAAAATCAGGTAGGTAGACAAATTCTCTGGCCTTGAAACTGCAAAGGCAGATTTCTGAGTCACGGTGCAATTTCCACCGGTACCCTTTGGAGTCACGAAGTGAGACTCGAACCTGAAAAAATGAAGATGTCCTCAGGTAGCTGCCGGGGCACAGACACTTGCTCATCAGGTAGACCATGGGGAAGGTCTCAGCCTTCCTGTGTGTTTTCTCTAAGCCCCTATTAATTCAACAAGCGTGGGAAAAGGATGAGTCATAAAGGTGGAAAAAATATTTTGGCTGTAGCTTTGGTGAAAGGTGAAATGCGTTACCCTTGTAATGAGTCATTGCCACCATGGGCAGCTTAAAAGGAAAAATAAAGCCATGACCACTGTGATGACCGCTCTCTCAGAGAATGTCTCCAGTGCCAGGGTCTCGTAACTTCTTGTCTGGCTCAGTGCAACCTGAAGTGAATTCGGTGGCTTCAGAAGCCTGAATATTGCTTTCCCAACAAGTAGCTTTTAACTGGTGCTCCCACCTCCCCATCCCAGCAGCAGGACAGCAACAGCCCACATGAAGGAAGCCTTATTTGCTGGTACCAAGAGAAGACCTGAAACAGGCATATTTTAAAAATCATGCACATCCAGTTAAATTCTGAGAAAATTACATTGGCAATAAAATAGTGTATAACTTACTTTGCTGAACTGTAACTTTCAGAGCATTTGACATAAACCCCAAAAACTCATTAGTTGACTTAAATATGAACAAAATCAATTATGCCCTCATCATATAATTTTAGAAAACTAATACCAAGTCCTTTAGTTTATCTTTTTAAAAAGGAAAATGGCATAAATATTATGTTCAGGCACCTACTCTTATCAACATTTATAATGAAAGTAGCATCTTCCAGCGCTGATGAACCATCTGATGTTGGAAAGGGTTTTAAAGTCTTGCAGCTTCTATCAGTAAATACATTTCTGTGTATTTGTTACAATCAGTAGAGAAGAGTTGCAAGCTTCCTAAAATAACCATTGTTCTAAACAGAGAGGCAGCAGTAAGCACTGCAGAGTCCTGAGTTTGAACCTGGAACTAGTCATTTAGTGACAATCAGGTTGACCTTGATGAAGTTGCTTAGTCACACTGAGTCTCAAATGTCTCATAAATTCTGTAAGCTGATCACCCATTGGAGGGTGGTAACAAGAACAAAATGAGATAAGAAATGTATCATTCCTCAGTACTGTATGCCAACTCCTTTCCTGTCCTACATTCCCCAAGTCTGACCCCTCTATGGAAGCAACAGCTGGACCAGTGGGATAGGTGTCCGTGAAAGATCTGCATAAGAAGCCAGTGGCTGGGCAGGGAAGAAGTGAGAAGGTGTTGCTGACAGCAGAAGAACATGTGCTATCCTGGAAGACGAAAGACAATGGTGGGCAGTGGGCAGGCAGTGGGTGAAGGAGCCAGCCCTGTCCAGCTGCCAACAGCAGGTCAGGCAAGGCTAGGGAAGGGAAGTCCCAGGCTGTCACCTAGAGACATGTGAGGGAGGACATGAGCAGAAAAATAGAAGAGCTCTCCAGAGACAGAGGCCAGCAAAGGCTTGATGAAGCTCAGGATGGTTGAGATGCCTGGGTGAAGGAGACTCACTGTTAAGCTAAACATATTGATCAGAGCTAATCACAGTTTTGAAGGAAAACACACACGTGTCTTTCCGTAAAAGACGCAACGCTGGAAACTGTTGCAGTTGGTGTAGGGCTTGTTTGTCTCCATCAGCCTCTGGAAGAGCTTCGATAGTGTCACATGACAGAAAAGATTGTTTCTTTCAGAGTGTTAAGATGGACAAAATACTTCACACTCCTTTAGAACACTATATGATTATCTGGCTGAGCTGCCAGAATTGATTTATGTAATTCAAGCAATTTCATAAGTGACAAATAGGCAGGATAAACAGACATTGGAAAATGACTGATGACTTTAATATTTCAACTGCATTGTTTAAAAATGCCAAAAAAACACCCACTGAACAAATTCACAAGAAAAAAAAGCTTTCATATTTTTAATGTTTTAAGTCAATCAGGGAACTCATACAAATTGTCAATTTCACAGATATTTCTGCATAGAATTATAATGTTCTATTGGATACATGTGATAATTGCTGTAATAAAACATTTATTTTTATTTGGCTGATACACAAATACACTTTGTGTTTTGAATAGATAACAGGTTAATAGAGGTCTCTGTTACCTCAAACTATTTTATAATCTAAAAAATTAACATTTTTGATGTTCACGAATTTCTATTTATAGTATAGTATATATAGTATACATTTTAAAGCATACAGAAATAGTTCCACAGAGATTTCAAGGCAACACTGTGTAATGCTTGGCAACTTTCAGGATAACCCACCATCACTGAGAAACTTAAAGCCACTAAATTGGTCATAATCATTTTAGCAGGCTTGTCTGGGTTCTTGCTCAAGCCAAATATCTGGCTAAATCCTAGACTCAATAAGCAATTCTTCTTCAGCATTAACAGTCATGACATATGGCACAGAGGAGTATGAAGACACTTTTAATTGTCTTTCCAGTTTGTAAATTATCTTTAAATGCACTACACTATGAAACTGACTACAAAAAGATCTGCTTTTGCTTTCAGTGTTTCGCGATTCGAGCTATTTGCTTCACGTGCATTGGAAGGGCGTATGCGCTGAGTTTCAAGCTGTACTTAGGAACTTAATTCCTCAAGCCCATGTAAGCAAGGTGTAGAGAATGACCCGGAATAGATGGAGATCACGTTTCTCCCAGTCACACCAGCTATAAAAGCAACCAGTCAAAACTTTCCCATGCTCCTGGGCATAGTTTGTGTTATTCATTATTTTTTATTTCTAAAACAAACCTACTGCTTGAAAAAAAATCTCAAGGCTGGTTACAACTTTCCTCTTTGAATATAGACAACTTGATTGCATGTGTGATTTGATAGCAAAGCTATTTGTTGTGAGATGTGGCTCTCGGGAAAGGGTTTGGATGCAGGTATCAACTCTCTCAGTGGACTTATCCTTCCCAGTTCAGCCTGGGTGACACACCCTCGGTCACCCAACCTGCAGGGGCCTCCCACCTAACAGTTTGTCTGGTGGGCACCAAAAACACTGAAACTCTGAAGAATATAACGATGGTTTGCTAGGGCTGTGGTAATAAAGGACCGCAGACCACAGACATTTATTGACTCATAGCTCCAGAGGCTGGAAGTTCAAGACTAAGATATCAGCCAGTTTGGTTCCTTCTAGAGGTGGTGAGGGAAAGATCCATTCCATGCCCTGCCCTTAGCTTCTTGTGGTCTGCTGGCCATCTTTGGTATTTCTCGATTTGTAAAGAATTACTCTGATCTCTATCTTCACTGTCACAGAGATCCTCCCTGTATATACATCTCTCCCTCCCTGTCCAAATTTCTCTCAAAGGCATCAAGCATTTGGGATTAAAGGCCCACCCTCCTCCAGTGTGGCTTCATCTTAATCTAACTGGTCACATCTGCACTGGTCTTCTTATCTCTCATATCTGTTCACATTATGAGCTACTGGGGCCCAAGACTTCAACACACAAGTTAGGATCAGGATGTCACTCAATTCCTAACAGGTACCATGTATTTTCTATGAGCCTATACATTTTTGATTAAAGTATAGTAAAAATCCTGGAGTGACAAATACTGCACAACTGACTTTAGTGACCTCTAGGGATGAAGCTGTCCTAAACCAGGGAGTAGGAGGTGTGAAAGAAAGCTTCATTTCCTGTCAAATCTTTATTTCTTAGAAGGAGTATGCAATTGTGCATCACTTACATAAATATGAGCTGGCATAATTATACTGAGGCTTGGCAGTGATTCTCAGGGAAATACTACCAACCACCAAGGTGGCAGAGATCACTGCAGGCAGCAAAGAGGTGAACATTAGATGCTGCTTCCCCTAAAACTGAGGTCTTCTTCCACAAGGGATAACCATCCTGTGTCCTGCTCAGTTTTCAGAGTTCTTGCTGGACATTTACATACAAAGAACAACAGGAATGGGGAGGTGATTTAATATACACTGAATTTTCCAAGCACGCAATTTTATTTTTTGTTTTTGTTTTTGAGACAGGATCTCACTGTATAGTTCAGGCTGGCCTCAAACTCACAAGAGCCTTCTGCCTCATCTTCCAAAATGCCAGGATCATAGGTGTGTGCAACAGAATGCATTTGTAGAATGCAAATTTTACACTTATAAATTACGCGGAGATTGGCTTTCATTAGGGTAAGAACTTTACTGTGCATTTTCACGTTATTGGAAGGTTACGTCATCAACAGCAGCACTGCTTTCAATGTTGGAGTGACTCATGAACGTGCCTAGGGCAGGCGAGGCGCCTCTCCTTCCTGTGGAGTCCCATTTTAGATACAGACCGACCATTCAGCTGTGTTGCGCACGAACCAAAATGGGTATTATTCGTCTAAACCCCTTAATTGCATTTTTCCTTGACATCAAAATTAGGGCTCTATGTGAATTTATTAAATATGTGCACAGCTAGATTACAGTATTTATGAAATTCATCAAGGATACTGTGTGGCCAGATTTCAGTTACTGTGGCATGATGCCCAAGAAGATCAACTTAAAAACAGGACAAGTTGATCTGGGGTCCCAGCTCCTGGCCCTGTGGGACTGGGCCTGGTGGGAGCAGAGTGGAGTGGGCTCATTCATCTCATGCCCACAGGAGAGAGAGGCCATGACTGAGAAGGGTAGGTGCTCAGGGCTCTGACTTCTTGCCCACACACACTTCTTACTGGTTCTACCAGGCCTCCAACAAAAGATCTGAATGAAAGCAGGGTTCAATAAAATATCTTATGAAAAAGCAGCATTTATTCTAGGGTCTCTCTAATAACCCAAGGAAGAAATTCTGTAGATGAAAATTAAAGTTTTGAGAGTAGAAGAAACGAAATTTAGCTAAGAGGCATTTCTCAACTAAAAATCACAAGGCTGTGTCTCAAAAGAGGCAGTCACGATGGCTCTGAGACTTTCCCCTTGATACTAGGAGGATTGTGGGCACTTTAACTGAAACATCAACAGAAGGAAGAGGATGCTGAATTAAATATGGGCCATTTCAGAAGAAGGCCTGGTAGGGAAAGAGAAATGTCCATGAGGCGTTCAGTGAGAGATTTATGGGATTTGGGGCCCATGGATCCCAAACCAGAGTAGTAGTTCAAGTACTGTTTGCTAGACCCTCAGAAATGGAAACTGCACAGAATCACAATGGGGAAAGTCCACACCCAATCCTGAGGACACACACATGAAGACAGGCACAGTGAAGTACTCTCCATAGTGCCCAGCATAGCACTGGGCCCCTCTCCATACCCAACCCCTGGTCACCTCCACTCCACAGCACTTTCCAGCCTGCACGCAGGATAGCAGAATGCTCCTGTTCAAACTCAACTTTGCTAAGCACAAATACCTCACCAAACTGCCAGAAGATTTCTCCAAGAATGCTGAGTTCACTGACAGACTCAGAGGAGACCCTCTTTCCTGACCAGGGTCCAGGCTGAGCTAAGGGAGAGCATTACACCCAGGAAATACATTCACAAGGTAGAGAGTTGAGCTTGTCACAGGGTTTCAGGCCATCATTTCTCCACATGGGACAAAAACACAGCCACATTTAAGGTGAAAGAACTATCTACGTTCCTAAAGGCCTCGTCCCCTGGAACCCAGAAGACAGACCACATTTGTTTCCCCAACACATTGCTTTACAACCTGGTACCTTTCATCTCCTAAGTGTAACATTGAAACCTCAAAGACACACCCTCTAGCTAGATCACACTGCCTGCTAGAACATGTACCATGCACTAGGACTGCTCCTGAAGGCACATGTCTGTGGTCACAGAAACATACAGCACTTTCACTCGCAGCCCTGTTCTCCAGCTCAGGCCATGAGCGCAGCTGCCAGCAGACAGGCAGACCAGCCTGAGCTCACAACCACGCTGCACCTTAGTCGGTGCTGGCAGGGTTGAGGCTCCAGATGTGTCCTCGGCTGCCTGGGGTGGAGTCCAACCGCTCTAAGTGAATCTTCCAACCTAAGCTCCAGCCTTTCACAATCTCCAAGATGAGGCTGAGAACAACAGAAAGGAAAAGATGGGGAAAATGTAAGAATTGTGAGCTTTATTCTGCCTAGGTCCAGCAGACAGATGACAATTCGTTCAGAGTTTCTAGGTCCAGTTTTGTTTTGCTGTTTGAAGATAATGCGTTCTGTGCAGGTGTGTGTGTGTGTGTGTGTGTGTACTTGCATATTTACAGAAAGGGGGGGACAAGGGAAATGGGGGAAAGAAGGAGAGAATCTTATTTCAGTTATAAAAAGCTTTTATGTATTTTAGACAAATAAAATAGTAATACAATCCCAGGACAACCCAAAAAATTCTTAGTAATTTCTAAGTAAATATCTTAGAAAGACCAATGTTTTATACTTCCTTCATCTTTATTACAAGTAGACACTTCAGAACTGTGAAAATGGGACATCTCACTCATGCGTGTTACAGATTTTTATTAAGAAATATTTGACTATGATAGTGTTAATTCTAAAGAGCTAAATTTTATGGATTTTAATCTTAGAAATATGTATACTTAAAGAGTTTAACTTCTTCTTTGTTCATAAGGATACTTGTCTTACAATCTCAATAGAAAAAAGAACTTAAAGAGCTAGAGGTCATAGCCATAAAAGAAAAATGATAAGTTCTATCTGAAAGTCTCTGCAAATAGATGATTTTAGCTGTAAACTCTGAACTGAAACATCTCTGTTCAGCAATGAAATTGTCAATTCAATCCAATTATTACAAGATAGGTAGGCGTCTAGAGTCATTTACTCCAACAAGTGGCAGCTGAGATGCTCCCAAGTCCCCTGAGAGACTACTGTGCTCATTTACAGCCTTTCTATTTAGAGCCTCTGTGTACCTAAGAATATAAAAGTCACTGAGATAAGTCCATCACTTGTCTTGTAAGTTTTAAGGCCCTCAAAATACTAGAACCCTAAAGACTCTGATACCTTTTGTAGAATTAAACATCCTCTGCTTAGAGGGCTTGTGATCTCCAGCCAGGTATTGTGTGAGACTCAAAAGCAAGACAAATGTTTCCTCATGGAGACTAGGCCACACCCATTGTGATAAAGAGCAAGGTGGCTTCCAAGGTTCCCCTTACTTTCTGTGCATTGGGGCAGCCTACCTGGAACCCCTTGTGGCTCAGTTAAAAGGGGCATCCATGCTTCCTTTGATCAAAGAACAGCTCTGTTCACAGTGCTCAGTGCTCATCTCACTGCAGACTTAGGTTTCTCCCTGATGGCCCCGGCTAGTTTTGCACAGAGTAGACAGCAATGCATTTTGTTGGGTGCTAGCATCAGCCTTTAAGTTCAGAGAAGAATTTGGTCATTGAATTGAAAGATGCAGTCTGGTTAATCCAAAAAGTGTAAATCAAATTATGCTAAAAATACACCTGCAACATGTAATTACCTCCTTTAATAAGCAGTTGTTTTAATTACATATTAAAATGTGAATCCATTTCTAATAGTAAGAAATTGAGATAATGGAGATGCATGTAAAGATATCCTGCACATCACATCCAACCCCAGGTTTTATTTTGTGTTGCTTTATTGTTGCTGTTGTTTTGTTTGTTTGTCACAGGATCTTGCTAAGTAACTGAAGCAGGCCTCATATTTGTGATCCTCCTGCATCAGCCTCCTGAGTAGTAGGGATTATAGGTCTATGCCACCATGCTTGGCTGGCCCTGTGTTTTTTACAACACAACATCCATGGTGAAGATCCATGGTGAAGTTAGGGTGTATCTACTTAATTCTTTTTCTGTTCACATGTAAAATTATACTAATAAACAGTTTTGTTTCAAGCCCATGATTCTTTACAGAAATGGAATAATTCTTTACTTTTGTAAAGTTTTTTATTAGCAAGAAGCTTTCAGATATTTTTTACCATTATAAAGATAAATTCATAGGACCCAGAATTTGGTCCCGTGGCCTAAGCACCTTCCTGGCAAGTGCAAAGTCATTAATTCAATCTCTGGTACCATAAAAAAAAGATAGATTCATTATCTTTAAAAATCATTGCATAATATTCCATATGATAGACTATGAAGGTTTTATTACCTCATTAGTAGAAATTTGGGACATTTTTCTATTTCACAAAACACCCCAAGGAATAGTTTTATACCTGTCTCTCACATAGGCAGCTGTATTTCTCTTGGGTAGATACCAAAAAGTGGGATTATAGGCTTAGAAGATACATGCAGTTCTAAAAAGTTCAAGGTGCCCTACAAATAAAGCAATTCAAAGTTAAGCCTTAAGCATTGCTTTAGAGAGCAGAGTTACCTTTTCCCTATGACTTCATCAATGTATAAAGTTACTTAGTCTAAGAAATGAAAAATAAATGCTTTATTTAATTTGTATTTTCTTGATTGTTAGTGCAGTTGTACACTTAATAATATACTTATTGGTCATTTCCATTGTGTCTTCTATAACTTACTTATCCACATCTTTTCTATTTTTCTGGTAGGCTACTTTATCAAATTGTCGATATTCCCATACATTATATTATTCATTCTTTTATTTGACATGTGCTAATTTTCTCCAAGTTTGATGACAGTTTTTTGGGGGATTTTTTTGTTTTTGTTTTTGTTTTTTTTTTGGTACTGGGGATCGAACTCATGACCTTGCACTTGCCAGGCAGGTGCTTAAGCCACTGAGCTAAATCCCCAGCCCTTGATGACAGTTTTTTGTGTTTTGGTCTTTGGCTAAACATTTCTTTTCTCTCCTTCATGTTTTCTTTATGCAGTGTCCAGATGCAAGAGATATCAGCATGAATGCTCTCCTAGAGGTACCTGTTGGAGTGCAGTCCTTCTGGGCTTTCCTTTCAACTGCCTCTTTCCCCTCTTTCTTTCTATATGTTTCTCTCTCCCTCTCCCTCTTGTGCTCTGGGTTTGTGTTTCCTGCCCTACTTTACTCCAGTCCAGTCATATGGGAAGTAAAAGGAAATACATGGAATGAAAGTAGAAAAAAGTATCAAGTTAACTCTATCAACTAAAATAAAGTTGCTACAAATATGTTACCACCAGACAACTTAGACTTTAAGGAGACAGAGGTCACCACATACTGATAACCTCTTCAGTTGACCAGGAAAGAATTCTAAACTGGTGTGCCACCAATAACAGTCCTAGATAATGCACGGCAAAATTTTACCAGATTTGAAGGGAAAAACACTTTCTCCGTAGTAGTTTTTTTCCCCATCTTCCTTGTACCACAGAGTGAATCATCAGAGCTAGTCCAGGATTTGAGATACATAAACAGTAAGGGACTAAAAATATCTTTTACTACCATCTCTGAGGCCTGCGGGGATTTGGAGTCTGTGCCCAGAGTTCCACAGTCCTCCAGGAACTCTCGAAAAGTTCTTCAAAGACTGCCAAGCTGCTAGCAGTGATCTGCCCACAGCCAGGGACCCTGGATGAGGCTCACAGGGACTAGGAAGCTGCACCCATTGACCTGACCATACCTGGGGACCATTTCTGAGGCCCGCAGGAACTGAGAGCCTGGAGCCAGCAACCTGCAGTCATCCAGGAAACCTTGTTAAGGCCCATGGGGACAAGGTCTGCACCCAGTGACCCAGAAACAACAGTGACCCTCAGTGAGGCCCACTGCTGTATAACTCAGAGAGGCCACTGCTGGAAAGTGAGTAGGATTTGGCATCTGGATGATGTGGAGGAACACAGGAAAATACTAGAGCAAAGGAACAAAATGCCCATCCAGACTTCCAGCCCATGCAGATCAAATCCAGGAGACATACATATGAATGAATTTGGAAATCACACACCTGAAATATCTGAAATGATAGCAAGGAAAATAAGGAAACAACTCCAAGAAGCTGTAAAGGAAATCAGATGAGAAATAATCGCTCGGGTAGAAACAGAAATGGTAAATGCAATGAAAGAATTGGTGAGTATAAGAAGACATAGATTAAAAAAATAGAGGCACATAGAAAAGTGATGAAGCCTTAAATGAACAATACAGGAAACAATTATAATACATGAAACAGATGCAAGGAGATATTCAGGAAACCAAAAATTGCACTGAAAGCTGGCAAAACTGCAAGAATGAAACTGAAGATAGACTCCCAGATTATGATTACTGATCATGAAAGGAAACAGCTCCTAAAAATAACAAAGAATCAGAAATTAACAATTCCACAGCTGCAAGATGATGCAAAGAGAGACACTATAAGGCTGATAAGTGTCAACAAAAAGGAGACAACACAAAGGATATAAAAAGACTATTTGCAGACTAATAGCAGAAAATTTCCCAAACATGGCAAAAAAACCCAACATACAGGTAAGTGAGGCATATAGTACTCCAACTAGCCATAAGCAAAATAAATCTACACTTTGGCATATAATAATCAAGAGCCCATAAATTCAGCATATGAACAGAATATTAAAAGCCTATATAATATTACCCAAAAATGGAATACTTAAGAATAAAACAAAGGAAGTATAAGATCTATACACTGAAAATTACATTACTCAGAAAAAAGAAATTGAGAGGAATTCAGAAAATGACATTCTTTGTTCATGTATAAGAGCAAACATTGTGAAAATGGCCATTCTCCCAAAATTGTTACATAGATTTAATGCAACTCCACTTAGCATACCTCTGAGTTGTATAAAATTCATTCCTAAAATTCATATGGAAACAGAAGAGACCTAGAATAGCAAAGGTAACTCTGGGCAGCAAAGGCAAGGCAGGAGGTATCACAATCCCTGACTTGAAATTATATTACAAAGGTACTGTGATAAAATCAGCATGGTACTGGCAAAAAAAAAAAAAACTAACAAATCTGAAGATCAATGGAATAGAATAGAAAATGCAGACACAACTACAAACACACTGGGCCACTTTGTCTTCAACAAAGGGGTCAAACATGTTCACTGGAAGAAAGATAGCCTCTTTAATAAGTGGTGCTGGAAACACTGGCCTTCCATACACAAAAACTAAAACTCTATCCATGTCTATCACCATTAACTAAACTAAGTCAAAATGGATTAAAGACTTAAATATTAAAACAGAAACATTAAATCTACTGGAAGAGAAAACAGGTAGAAATCTTGAAGACATGGGGCAGGTAGAGAGTTCATGAAAAAAAAATCAAACTGCACAGGAAATACTTCCCAGAATCAACAACCAGGATCTCATGTTATTTAAAAGTTTTTGCATGTCAAAAGAAATCTCCAACAGAGGAAAAAGGAAACCCATGAATTGGGAAAAAAATCTTTGCCAACTCTCCCTCCAACAGAACAGTTTTATCTAGAATATATAAAGAATTAAAAACTATGAGGTACCTAAAATTCAAAGACCCAATCTAAAAATGGGTACCTGAGATGAATACATACTTCTCAGATGAAGAAATTCACATGTAAAATAAATACATTAAAAATGTTCAGCATAATTGGTCATTAGAGAAATGTAAATTAAAACCACACTGAGATTTCATCTCACTCCAGAAAGAATGGCCAAGATCAAAAAATCAACCAATAACAAATGTTGGAAGGGATTTGGGGAAAAGGAACTCTTTTACACTGTTGGTGGGAGCATAGCAGAAATCAGTGGAAATCAGTATGGAGGTTCCTCAAAAAGCTAGGATTACAGGGTGCTGGGAAACCAAGCAACCAGCCCGCCTCCCTAGTAAGCAGCCATGGCTCGGGCAAGTAGCAGCCGCCCCAGGGGGATAACCAGCCAGCATCTCCTGAGATCCATGCCATGTTGGAACTTAGAGCATTGGGAAACCAAGCAACCCACTCGCCTCCCTGGTAAGCAGCCATGAGCTTACTGGCGTGTGGCCTGAGTGAGAATCAAAACATCCCAGAACTGAACACGCCATACTACATTATTATATATGCACCCATGTTTATAGCAGCACAATTTGTAATAGCCAGATCTTGGAAAC
Organism: Hydrochoerus hydrochaeris; assembly: GCA_004027455.1. NCBI lineage: Eukaryota > Metazoa > Chordata > Mammalia > Rodentia > Hydrochaeridae > Hydrochoerus > Hydrochoerus hydrochaeris. Next base: position 23,454 of record PVLA01005148.1, on the reverse strand, counting down.
AACCCAAATGGCTATCAACTGAGAAAAGGATAAAAAAGACATGGTATTTTTATACAATTGACTACTACTCAGCATTAGAGAAGGATCACAGAAAAGCTTTTATAGGTAGTTGGGTGAGATTTGAGACCATACTCATAACTGAAATAAATCAGACTCACATGTGTAAATACCATATTGTCTCACTAATGTAAGCAACTGAAAGAGCAAATACTGTCCAGAATCTACAATAGATGTGAAAGGGTAAGAAACTGCTCAAAGGGGAAAAATAACTGGAATAGAAGAAAAGAGAAAAGAAATAAGGGAAAAGGAAAAAGAATAAATTTGTTTATATATACATAAAATAGCTAAGATGATTATACTAAGTTCTTGGAAAAGAACAGTTAATACTCATCTGATCAGATCAATTTTGCATCTCTACGTTTGGTAATCTAAGCAACTCTTGAAGATAACAATATGCAATATTACAACCATTGTTAAATTTCTGTCTTCTTGTTTTGAAAACCTATACTGTTATTGTTTTGGGTTTTTTGCTGTTCTTGCAGTTGTTTGTATGTGTCTTGTTTGGTTTTTTTCTTTCCTTTTTTTCTCTTTAAAATAAAATTAAAATTATTTTTTTACTAATGAGATAAATTACACCCATTTCTCTCGAAAGCACTGGTCAAGGGGATCAGAAGAGTCCATTTGTTTTTATTTTTTATTTTTTTTGGACTAGAATAAAAAGGGAAACGATTGAAGGACTGGAGAAGCCAGTCCTTCAAGGAAAATTCAGGAAGTTTCTATTTTCTTTTCTTCCTCCTCCTCTTCTTCTCTTCTTCTTCTTTTCTTCTTCCTGTTTCTGCTTCTGCCTTTTCCTCTTCCTCTTTCTCCTTCTCCTCCTTTTCCTCCTCCTCCTCCTCCTCCTCCTCCTCCTCCACCTCCTCCTTTTTTGGTTAAGTTTGGCAGTTTGCATGCATTTTTCATTTTAATTACAAGGTACTGTGTTTCAAAGCTTGGGACCCTCTTGACCACAGTCAGCAAACCATTCACCTCGAGGAGGTCTGGCAAATTGAAGCAGAGCCCATTCCAGGGAGCTGTGGCCCAGCCCCATGCCTGTCCAGGGGTGCACTTGTGCTGAGGAGGTGGCCTTGGTCCCCAATGCCAGGAGTAAAACATGTCTTGAGCTGTGCCAAAAAATAAACTCCTAGAACAGAAACTGACCTGCGGAGCAGCCCTCTGCATGCAGTTTGTAGGAAGAGGAGTGCTTCAGTTTCTGAATTTTTCTTCTCCACATCACAGCCACAAAGATTGCTATGGAGCACTCAACTAGTGACTCTTGTCCCTTTCCCAGTCTGAAGAGAATGGGTTCGGGTGAGTTCTCCTGTGGGTTAATTTGCACAAAGATTTCTCCAAGGGAGAAAGGAATACATACATTTGAAATAAAATCTTCAATTTATTTTCAAATAATTTCATTAATAAACATAGTCTGTACTAACATAGAGATTTAATATAAACTAGTTTACACCTATTAACATCTCCATCCTACAAAATAGGAGTGCTGATAATTCTTCATGGTTTTGTTTCTCACTCTATCATCATTGAAGACTAAAGTTTCATAAACCAGAACTATCTGAAAATTACGATGAAAATCAGTGAAAACTGGAGAAAAGAAAGAAATCGTTTAAATATGCAAAGACCACTAACTACAAGTCAAAGAATTTCATCTTAAAGAGCTTGCAGGTGATATATGCTTCACCTTTGGAAAACACGTTTCTGGGAGAGTCATGCAGATTTTTCTTCAGGGCCACCTTTCATGAAAGCTCTGGTATTCCTCAGTGTCTACACTTAACAAGCCATCTCAGAATCTTTGGTTTTGTGAGTTTTAGCACGCAATATCATAAAGAACCAAGAAATGGACTTTGAAAAGGAAAGCTTGTACTCTGGAAAATAAGTATTTTTCATATAAAGAATGTCCAGAAATTAGGGTTAGTACACTTGCTTGGTGACCCCAGCTGCCTTCAGCAGCAGGATAAGTGGAGCTTCCTGGGCTCAGAGGGCCTGCACTGCCCCGTCAGTATAGCAGAGCTTGTGTCCTGTGTGCAGACCCCTGGAGCTCCATGCCTGTATCTTGCTGTCTTCTGATGACAGGGGAGGAAGCAGTTATTGGCCCCAGAAGTGACTGAGGCCTGTTTTACTTTCAAAACTTAGTGCCTACCTTGACCTGGTCCTAGGAGCTAAAGTTCTCCCAATCTGAATAGCATTTCTGTCCAGCGTACCTCCATTCCTATCAGGAGACTCCCAAACAAACACAGGCTCTCGTAGAAAGAAACTGCACTGTGTGAGAAGTGACACAGTAAGTAAGTGAAAGATAGTGTTTTCTGCAAGGCTGGTTTCTGAAATGGTAAGCTTTTCACAAAGCAGGGCTAGAGGGAGTCTGATGGGCTCACAGGGGCCCCCCAAAGGATGAAGCAGCAGACGACACAGCCACTCAGACAGGGCTGAGTATGAGAAATGTTCCTGCGCCTGATGGTCACATTTCTTTCTCCTCTGCCCGCGTGGTCCACAGCATTGCTTCTTGCTGTGGCTTTTCTAAGCACTGCCTGTAGTCCTTTGTGTGCAAATAGTAACAGCAACTTTAGGGGAAAAGTACCTGCACCCTCAAAGGTCCAATTAAACAATGCCTACAGATGATTTTACAAATAGTAGGGAATATTATAAACCAGGTCTGCTAACTTTTCTAAACCCTAAAATCTAGCTTTTTGAGAAGTTATTACCAGAAAAGATGAAAAGATTGGGAAAGAGTAGGTCAAGCAAAGTGCAGGGAATGTGACCATCAGAGTGACAATCCCCATTGTTCCCCCATTTTGTCATGACTTGTGATTTATTTATAATGCTTGACTGAAGCAAGAGCTTCCGATGTGGTAGACCAAGGTTTTTCTTTTAAAACAATTCTTCTGTGCCCTTTTTTCCAGTATCTCCTTTCGAAAAGCGTTTTAGATATTTCCTATAAGCAACTTCCAGTGAGATCATAACAAGATACATGGGCTACATTTCTATGTACTAATTGTACATAAATCGGCTACACATAAAAAATAAAATTTTTTCAGTCTCTACAGAATTAATTTTTGTTTCTGTGAAAATGACATTCAGCCCTTGAAGTGGAAAGATATTAAACATGCATGTCTTACAGTGCAGGAAAGTAAGCATGCCACATAGGTTCCTGAAAGGTCACAGATACCATGGAGAGCCATGTTTAGTGCATGCCACCTGGCAGAAAAACCATGAAGGACAGAAGCATGGCTTCCTGCATTTTCCACTAATGCACATGCTTAGGAAAGGAAATAAACACAGTTGATCACAAAATCTGAAGCAAACCATTCCAAGAAAGCAGCAAGCCAAATAAATAAACAAAACTGCAAAAAAGAAAATAACTTTAATACAGAAAGAAGGGCTCCCAAAATTTCTTGCAGTCCTTTCTTGTAAGGAAGAAAAAGATGAAAGGTAACATAAGAAGAGAGACAGGGAGAGCAGAACATGAAGGGAACACAATGTTCTCAGAAGTCTATGCTTTTCTATGTGGAAATCGCATTTGGCTCCCAGACAGAAAAGTAGCTCTGGTAATAAGGTTCACTCGGTGACCCAAGCTGACTGCTAAGGACAGGAGAGACGGGAGAGCCGGTGTCCACAGGGAGCAGACTGCAGCATGGGACCAGTGCAGAACCTCTCTGCACCTCGCACTGATCCGCGTGCTTCAACTCACCCTACAGAAGACAGCAGTGGCTCATGAAAACTAGGACATTACTTGTTCTTATTCAGAGACAGCAAGAAACCAAGGAAATTTACAGGGATGTTTTATAATGAGTATTAATGTTTTGTAAAGCAAACCATTCAAATATCAATTAATGCAGCAGGTGATGAAACAAACATGTCTCTTTCATGCCAGAGTTCCCCCAGCAGGCTGAAGAAAACCACCTTGATTCCTAAAGTCTCTTTCTCTTTAAAGATACACTGCTTTGTGACAAATGTGATCAATGCTTCATTTATGGGTGTCAGTTTCATTAACCTCCGAGAAATCTGAGGAAATCATTTTATCACTGGATCTCCAGGGCCTGATTTGACGTCAACTAGCCATGATGGCTGCCTTACAGTGCATAGCAGGGGTCTGGCGGGAAGAGAAGTGCTGTTGTGCTGATAGTTTGACTGTCCAGATGTTTCCCCAAGACGACAGGTGAGGGAAGGAACGTGCATATTGAAGCACATGAGGAAACATTTGCCTTTAGCCGTTAACGTCTGATCGCAAGACGCCTCTTGGAAAGCCTTCAACAGTTCTCTTGAGAGCTTCTCGTCACCCTGTAGTGGTGATGACAGTGACATTGCTGTTGATGATGGTAATGGCCGAACACATATGCACATCTGTCTCCATTATCAAGGAGAAGGAATTGCTGGCAGAAAGGAAAAATTAAATACAAACAGAGAGGGGATAGCAACATTCTAAACTTACAAATGACAAAAATTTTAATGGGACAAACATTCTAAACTCCATGGCAAGACTGGAGCTGAGAGCTCCACCCCCGCCTCCACCCCTAATTCCAGGTTGGTGGTGAGTCTCAGAAGAGAAGGGCCGCACACGCCACTTCCACACCCTCCACTTGCCTGACAGAGCTTATGTCAGTGCTGGGAATCCCAATGTCTCAGGTTTAGAAGTTAAAGCATCATCCTCCCCAGCCCCCGTGATGCCTCCAGGGAATTAGATGGTCTGTCTGCCCCCTCAAATCCCTTAACTTATCCAGGTGACTGCAGCAGGCACCTCCAGCTTCATGTACATTTGTTATTTTGCCATATAGTTTCTTCAGGGAAGGGAGTCAAGTTTTTATGGTGATGGCGGAACAACTCAGTGTGGCCTCTGTCACCTCCCTGAGCCCACCTCAGGAGGTGGGCCACACTCATGCGGCTGCCCTCTGTGGGGGTTTTATCATACGCAGCTGTAGAAGGTGGCTGTGATCAAATGATGGGAGTTAGAGCTGAGCCCAGAGTGTGCTTGACTTACAGCTTCATATATTTACCTTTTATGGCTTTGATCTTCAGCCCAGAAACCTAACTTTATCAGATATTGACTAACATATTTCTATCCCAGAAAAAATATGATTCCTTGAATATTGAAGAAGACACTGTAGAATTTTTAATCAATGCTTTCTCTCCTTAGAGTGCCCAAAAATATGATTTGGTAAAACAACTTGGGTTCAGAAGCTGTAGTATTCAGACAACAGAATTGGTTGTACTGGTCCTTTGCTTAGGAAAAAATCCTCATTTTATTTTGAGATAAAGAGATAGATGATAGAGAGTTTCTCATATTAAAATCATAGCAATATGCCTAATATAGGATCATGTGAAATCAGAATATTGGCATCACAGGCCTGGCTGCCAGGGGACTGGCGAGTGGTCCTGTGACAACAAATGCAGCTCAGAAAAAGAAACACAGATAAAGTGAAGTGACAATAGCGATGACACAGACTCCACAGAGGAGCGCTGCCACCATGCGGAAGTCTCACCGTTTTCACAGAAGACAAGACATTGATTACTGAACCACAAATAGCTGAAACCGAAAGATAAACCCAAAGGAAAGAGGAAGCGAGAGGCTGTGGATGACAGAGTGTCCCTAACTCTCACTGCAGGAGGGAGAGCTCTGTGCCTTCTACCAGGGCACCCCAGGAACCTCCTGAAGCATCGAATCGAATGTGCGAGCGAGTTTACACATATTTGTGTACATATGGGTGTGTATATAGATGTGTGTGAGTCCGTGTGTGTGTGTGTGTGTGTATGTGTGTGTGGGTTCTTTGTCATTTTCACAGATAATAGTGAACCTCACAAATCCATTTTCAAACTATCTGAACTGGTAAGAAGAATTTATCCATCAAGCTTTTCAATCAAATGTGTCTTACGCTATTTTGATAAATAAGATATTTTACACTACTATGAAATGACAGCAAACACATGTTTTGTGTAATATTTTGTATTAAATATAATAATTCCTGAGATCAATATTCTCATAAAACCCAGTTGCTCCTATCCTTTCCTTATAGCTCATAATTGGTACTGGGTAACATTACCACAAAACATGCCTCTGTTAGTTTCTTTGCTTTTCCTGGTTAAAAAAAAAAAAGTAAAGAACTTAGAGACATTTAGGGACCTGGATCAAGTCTCAGACATCATATTTTGTTTTCTTCTTATTGCGGAGACATCAGTTCCACCTTTCTACTGCTGTGCAGAACGAAGTGCTGAAGAGTTTATGCCTTTAAACTTTCAAGTTTAAAAGGGAGTCTATGAGATAAGTCAGAAATAGTGTGATTTCCAGAATGCATAAGCCCTCCCATAAGCTGGCTGCCTTTTCTGCATCTCACCAGCCTCCATCATTGGCATCGTGTCACTAAGAAAGCCGGGCAGTAACAACTCCCATATTCTGGCAGGTGCTGTATACAGTCAACTAATTTGTGCTTTGATTTTTAGACAAGAAGAAATCTAAGGTTGGGTTCTTTTCACTACAGATCGAGTTGTGAGAAATCTGTTACTAGACGTGTGCTTAAAATACACTGTGAATGATTAAATTTAACAAATTTATTACAGTAAAAGAGACAATGACATTAATCTCCCTCGAAACACTCTGCTTAACTTTGAATGTTCTTGTGCCATCATTCTGGCCACTTTCTGAAGCAGCTCTGCAAGACCTCTTCCATGAGTGTCTTCAGCTGTGCTGTCCTGGTGCTTCCATCCCCTGAATCCATGCAACATGTTTATATGCACAGCCACAAGTCACACGACGCCTGGTCCAGCGAGCACTGTCAGGCTTTGCAGAGTCTTCCGTTCTGTGCTGCATTCAACAGCAGCATTCGGTGTGTGCATTTTCTGTCTCACCTCCTGAGGACACTCACAAAAAAGAACTTCCAGAATCCTTCCAGAACGACTGGATGGATAGCTAAGAGGGTTAATGTCAATCATCTTTTACTGTGATTTTTAACATTTAGTCATGCACTGTGCATTTTGATCACCCCATGTTTGTAGTAGCAGTTCATTCCCTTCACTCTTAGCAGTAAATGTGAAGTATATATTATATTTATTCTTTGAGTAACATTTTAAGCCATGGAAAAAGTCTCAGAAAAAGCAAGGGTGATGGACATCCAAAGCACCCTACCAAGTATTGCAAGATTCCACTTATATGGAAATACCACATTTTGCAACTCATATGAAATGCCTAATATGAGAAAATCCAAAAAGACAAAGATTGCATTTTGTTTAGATTTGGAAAGGAAATGGGAATTTACTGTAAACGGGCCTAAAGGATACTTCTGGAGTGATGAAGACATTTTAAAACGGGATTCTGTTGGTTGAAAACTGTATCAATTTAGCAAAAGTAGTTGAACATATGGAGTCTACAATACATAAAAGATGAAATGGATATCTAACAACATAGTTGTTACATTTTAGCATACAAAGTATTGTAGGTTCAGAAAAATCAGAGTCACGTTATAACTGCACACCTACATTCAAAGAAAATTCAGGCAATTTGCTTAGTTTTAGTTTTCAGTAAAACACACAACAATGTGGCACACACAGCGCACATGGTCTCAACCAGCTTCAGATGTGTGACTTCTTCCTCCCCTGCAGGTTACTCCAGTATATTTTAAATCTGTGGTTATAAGCAAAGCCTAAAATCTAGGCATCATTCGTATTTGTAGGGAAATTCCAAGTAAATTTATTAGAATTGCCCTATTTTGAACATTATTCAAGAATTATGTGCTCTTAATTTTTGTATTATTATAATATTTTTATCTTGATATAATTTTATAGTACTGAATGTTTTCAACACGTGGTTCAAAAAAATCCCATCCACCATTAACCAGATGCCCAGTTGCACACATTTGTGCTATTTTTTGATTATTCTTTGAATGTATTCTTTTTTGAATTGCTATTTTGCTTTTAGCACATGTTTGTAGTATATAATGATAACATTTGTTTTCAGAGAGTTAGTATGTGTGTATATTCTTAGATCTTGAATATACAAACATATTTTAGGTGCATTGGAAAAATAAAATGATTTGAACAAATGTAAAAGCTCACACTCCTATCCGCCCTAGAAAGAAAATCATTATTTGCAGTCTCTTGAATATTCTTTATAGCTTGTAGAGGCAAATGAGATATGCCAAAATGCTTAGCAAATGATAGGGTACAGATATAAATATGAGTTACTATCCAAAACAAAATAAAACAAAACATTCAATTCTAGTTTCCTCTTGCAATTGAACTGCCATTTATCTCTATATATTATTTATCACCTCATATTGTTGTGACTTTGTTTGAAGGCCACGTGGAGGTTTGGGATTATCAGCAGCTAAACTGACTGTTTACTGAACTTGGTGAAATAATAAAATCGAAAGCCTCAGCAAAAACAAAAGGAAAGGCTAAAAACCAATGACCACACACTCCTATTGTATGCATCGCACCACATTCAGAGAAAAAGAGCCACATTATTTTCACAAACCCACGCAAAAGAAATGAATGGGGGCTGCTTGTTGCGTATTGCAATTGCTTTTCCTAGCCATCCATTTCTAAGTCACTGGCTGCCCATCAGTGACCATGTGCTCTTGGAAACACAAAAGACAGCACAGCTGATGCCAACTTTAATCAGAAACAGTTTATAGGAAGAACCCCTGATGGCAACCCTGCTGACAAAGGACAGAAGTAGAGAACAACAGTGAATCGAAAAGAGCTACACTAGCAAACATGTTAAAACAACAGCCACCACAGAAGTGCCTCTACTTCTGTGGGGGCAGTGCACTGTGATCAGCTCAGCCTGTGGCTTCTTCCCCAGTCTCAAGATCCTATACAGACACCCAGCAAGAATGCACACTGCAGGGCAATGGCTATAAACACCACACGAACCCTTAACCTCTGGAAAGTGACTTGGGGCAGCTCTTCCAAAAGGCCTCTGAAGCCACAGGGAAATCTTGTTCACAGGAGTGTGACTAATTGTGACAGTTCATGCTGACTGCCAACTTGATTGGCTTTGGAGTGCATGAGAGATTCAGAAAGCACACTTCTGGCTGTCTCTGTGGGCATGGGGGCCTGATTTGGGGATTACGTAAGACTCCTGGCCCCTTGATTTTTAGTGCTCTTTCCCTACTTGCTGCTTCCTGTTGAGCTGAGCAGCTTTTCTTCACCAAGTCCTTCTGCCGTGATATCTCTGCCTGGGAACTGACTATGGACTGAAACCTCTAAAACCATGAACCTAAATAAACCTCTTCTCCATTAAGTTGCAAATGTGAGGTATCTTGTCCCAGCAGTGGGAAAGCTGATCAATGTGCTATTTCAGTGAACAAACAAATGTGTATACCTCCGTGTGCTAGTTAGCATGTGCACATGTATAATTCAGGTGAAATCTAACCAAAGTTGTTGTGGAAATTCTCAACCCAGTCTCAGCACTGGCCTCAGTCTCTGAGCCACTTTACTTTCACAGGTCCACATGAAGGAAATGGACTGGGGCTGCTGAGGACGCTTTCCGGTTGTGTTTCCCGACCATCCGTTTCTAGGCCACTAGCTTGGCTTTCATGCTCATTTTGATCATTTGTGAGCCTGTTTCTGTTTACAGCCCTGGAAAGAAACACTTCTACTGTTTTGATGCTTGGGTAACATTTCAGGGCTACATTTTTACCTTCTTTCCATGAGTGGCCTGATATTAAATATCATCTGAGATTTTACTAATTACAAAAACTCTGATTTTCCTATACGTAACTGGACTCAGAAACTGAACAGAAACACTGTTCAAGTCCACCTCAGTTCTTATCTGAGTAAACGAAAGTGCCTTTCTACTGGTGTTGAAAACATCTTGCTATCAAGCTAACCAAGCAGGTGGGGCCAACACTGGACCTGGGTCCTCTCTTTGGCTGTGCTCTAGGGCTGCCCCAGAGTAGGACTGTATGTCCTGTGGATCTTAACTGAGCTTGCTAATGATTCAATGGAGTGCATTCAAACAGTTGCCCTATTCTTTGTCTTAAGGCTGGACAACCCAGTTTAACGGCTAAGACCAAAACTGCTAGAGCAATGATGCAAACCTTTGAGACATTTCGCTGATACAAACAGCCCACCGTGGGGTGTGTGCCACAGGTTTACCACCACTGCACTTGGGCCAGAGTGTCCATGTTCAATTCTCAGATCCTGGACAACTTTATCCTGTAAAACAAAATCCTTACAGCATCCTCCTCATAAGAGTAAAGTTTAGAATGGTGAGAGGACTGACCAGAACCCAAGACCTAGGACAACAGCTGGGATCTGGGCATGCAGATGCAAACCTTTGGAGGGCAGAGTAATCAGCAAGACCAGCAGTGTGGAAGTGCTTAGATCGGCAGCGAGGACCCAGAAGTTGGGCTCTGGAGAACTCCACCAACAGAAGACCAGTCCCAGCCTCCATATCAAGAGGTCAAGATCAGCTCCACACAAGCACAATTCCCATGGCAAACATGAGTGGAGTACATGGGTACTACCACAGAACCACAGAGGTATTTTACTACTTCCACTCTCCTGCGTTTGTCTAATTGGCTGTCCCTTTCCTGCCTGATTGAGTGTCGTCTTGTTTTGTATTGTATTCTGTGGTTACTTTAGATTTTGTCTCCTCTCTTTCTCAGTCTTTTCCTTTATTTTCTTTCCATTCCTTTCTTTATTTTCTTTTCCTCTTCTGTTTCTTCCTCCTTTATTTTCAGTGCTTAGGTTTCCTAGCTTTCTTTTTCATTTTCTACTATTGATCCTCTTTCTCTCTTTCCTCAACTACTTCTCAAATTTAAGCCTTCAAGCAAGGAAACATTGTCTCTTTCCATTCTGACTACTCCTTCCTGTTCCATTTTAGTCTTTCCCTCCTGTGCCCTCCAGCTTCCCAAACTCAGGTGAGCATCCTTTGACCTCCAACCTTGACTCTTCTAATTTGACCTCATTCATCACTTTATCCTGCTAATTTTGATCTCCCCCAGCCTCTGAAGAAGGATAGAAATCACTCCACTAAGGGGAAATCACTGTGTGTGAATACACAGTATATGTTTAATTTTGTTATGAAACTATAACCACGGGAGTTTCGTCCTGTGATCAGAAGCAACAGATTAATGGTTACCATTCTTTGTCAGTAGTTAAACTGTACTTGAAACAATTGTCATTATTAACTGTACTACTTTACCTTTTATTTTAAAGAGAAAACACACAGAAAAAACAAACAACAACAAAACCAAAGCAATAGTGCTATAGGATTTTAAAACAGGATGACAAGAATTTAGCAATGGTAGTTACATTGCATACAGTTATCTTCAATACAGATGTTCAGATTAATAGATATAGGCATACAAAACTGATAAACAGTATAAACACTAAAGTTCTTTTCTATGAACTAATAGAATCAGTAGTACAATTATCCTAGCTATCGTGTGTGTGTGTGTGTACAAATTTATATATGTTTCTTTTCCCTTCTTTCTTTTCTCCTTTACCCCTCCCAGTTGTTCTTTTCTTTTCTATTTGTACTACTTTAGCCAGCATGTCATGCAGGTTATAATCAGTTTATGTCTCTTGCATGATAACACCATAATTGTACAGGGTCATTATCATCGCCACAGACCAGTACCAAAGGATTGGGTGCTGAGCCAAATAGTAACTTTGCATCCTTTACAAATTGAGCAAGTAGGTTCTTGGGATAGCTATAAAGAATCACCTACATGTGGAGGACATCCCTGAAGAAAGCACATCTCTGAAGAAGCCTCAATACTAGAGATAAAGCTATCTATAATAAGAAATCAGCAAGAATCAACATAGAACACAAGCTAAAATAAAAAGAGAAAATAGAAAATGACAAGACACAGAAGCAAAATGCAACCCCAGACCCCTGGCCCACCCAGGACAAGCTCAGAATAAAATAAGATGAAATTAGAAGTCAAACACTGGGACTTTCTTTTTTTTAATTTTATTGTTTTAAAGAGAATAAAACAAAAGAGGACAGATCTAAGCAGATCAGAACAGAACAATGTAAGCAACACAGCACTTCACAACAAGATATTTGGATATTAACAGTAGCTATCATACTGTCTCTTTCTTTGAAATAGTTCAGCTTAGCTTTATACACAATAATGTCAAACATAACAAAATAGAATAAAACCACTCAAGACAATGAAAGTATTGCAAGGCATTCTGAACCAAATAACCGAAGATGAACAATGGCTGCTATATTATCTCATTTTCCATAAAAATTTTGTTTATACTATCATACATATTAAAATCCAATAAGACACAATGTGATAGAACCAATAGTAATAGAAAAACAAGACCATGGTAGGACTTCAGAGCAAGATGATATTAAATCAACAATGGCTGCCATATTGTCTTGTCTTCAAGGTAACTATTCATATGATCAAACAAAACAGAATAAAACCATTCCAACCAATGAATGAAAACATAAGACTTCAAAGCAGTAAAATGGTGAACCATGATTACCATAAAATTTTCTGTACTCTTACCACTTCTTACACTAGGGAGACTATCCAGTATTTATACATGTAAGTTTGATTTATTTCACTTATGAGTATGGATTCAAGTTGCATCCATTTATTTATAAATATCTCAATGTGATCACTCTTTATAGCTGAGTAGTACTCCATTGTATAAAAGTACCACAATTTTTTTAACCATTCCTTGGTTGAAGGGCACTTAGGTTGTTTCCAAGATCTGGCTATTACAAATTGTGCCGCTATAAACATGGGTGCGCATATATCACTGTGGTAAGATGTTTTCAGATCTTCTGGGAATATGCCTAAGAGTGGAATAGCTGGGTCAAATGGGACCTCCAACCCCAGATTTTTGAGAAATCTCCAGACTGACCTCCACAGTGGTTGCACCAGTCTACACTCCCACCAACAGTGAAGAAGAGTTCCTTTTTCCCTACAGCCTCTCCAGTATATGTTGTTGGTAGTTTTGTTGATCCTGGCCATTCTTTCTGGAGTGAGATGGAATCTCAGTGTGGTTTTAATTTGCATTTCTCTAATGACCAATGGTGATGAACATTTTTTCATGTATTTATTTGCCATTCATATTTCTTTATCTGAGAACTGTATGTTCATCTCCGATGCCCATTTTTGCACTGGGTCTTTAAGTTTCGGGGGTCTGATTTTTTTTAATTCTAAACAGAAGTCCTTTGTCTGAGGGACAGTTCACTAAGATTTTTTTCCCAGTTTGTGGGTTTTCTTTTCACTCTGCTGGAGATTTCTTTGGACATGCAGAAACTCTTTAATAAGATGTGATCCCAGTTATTAATTCTGGGAAGTATTTCCCGTGCAGTTTGGTTCTTGTTCATGAATTTTCTACCTACCACTATGTCTTCAAGATTTTTACCTACTTTGTCTTCCAATAGATTTAGTGTTTCTGTTTTAATATTTAGATCTTTGATCCATTTGGATTTTAGTTTAGTACATGGTGATAGGCATGGGCCTAATTTTAGTTTTCAGCATATGGATAGCCAATTTTTCCAGCACCATTTATTAAAGAGACTGTCATTCTTCCAGTGAACATGCTTGGCCCCTTTATCAAAGATAAGGTGGTTGAGTGTGTTTGTAGTTGTGGTTGTATCTTCTAGTCTATTCCATTGATCTTGAGGTCTATTTTTATTCCAATACCATGTTGGTTTTATTACAGTAGCTTTGTAGTGTAACTTCAAGTCAGGGATTGTGATGTCTCCTGCCTTGGCTTTGCTGCTTAGAATTGCCTTTGCTATTCTATGTCTCTTCTGGCTCCAAATGAATTTTAGGAGTGATTTTTCTAGATCTATAAGGTATGTTAGTGGTATTTTCATTGGGATTGTATTGAATGTACATAACAATTTTGGGAGAATGGCCATTTTCACAATATCTATTCTTCCTATCCATGAACAAGGGATGTCTTTCCATTTTCTGATTTCTTTTTTCAGGGTATTTCCCTGCACAACTGTTTTACATCTTTCATTAGATTAATTCCTAAGTATTTCATTTTTTTGGAGGCTAGTGTGAAGGGTGTGGCTTCTCTTATTTCTCTCTCGGTGATTTTGTTGTAGTGTATAAAAATGCTATTGATTTTTGAGTATTGACTTTGTATCCAGCTACATTGCTGAATTTATTTATTATATCTATGAGTCTTTCAACAGAAGTTTGTGGGTCTTCTATATAGAGTATCATGTCATCTGCAAATAATGATAATTTAACTTCTTCTTTTCCTATCTTTACTCCTTTTCTTTCTCTTGTCTAATTGCTCTGGCTAATATTTCCAGTACTATATTAAATAGAAGCTGAGATAAGAGACATCCTTGTCTTGTGCCTGATTTCAAGGAAAAAGCTTTCAGTTTTTGGCCATTTATTATGACACTGGCTGTTGGTTTGTTGTAGATGGCTTTTATCATATTGAGGTAGAGACTATCTATTCCAATTCTCTGTAAGGTTCTTATCATGAATGGGTGTTGGATCTTATCAAAAGCTTTTTCTACATCTATAGAAATGATCATGTGATTCTTGCTTTTGGCTCTATTGATATGGTGGGTTACATTTATTGATTTACATATGTTGAACCATTCCTGCATGCATGGGATGAATCCCACTTGGTCATGGTGTATAATCTTCTTGATGATTTGCTGCATCCTGTTTGCCAATATTTTATTGAGAATTTTTGCATCTATGTTCATTAGGGAGATTGGCCTCTAGTTCTCTTTTTAGTTGGGTCTTTCTTAGGTTTTGGTACTACAGTGATATTTGCTTCCAGGAATGACTTAGGGAGAATTGCTTCCCTTTCAATTTCATTGAAGAGTTTGAGGACTGTCGACATTAAGTCTTCTGTGTATTTCTTGTAGAATTCCACAGTGAATCCGTCTGGGCCTAGACTCTTCTTGGTTGGTAGGGACTTGTTTACATTTTCAATTTCATTAATAGAAATTGTGTTATTCAGCAGCTTTACATCTTCTTGATCCAGCTTTGGTGGTTCATATGTTTCTAGGAATCTGTCCATTTCTTCTGTGTTATTAACCTATGAGAGCAGAGGTTTTCAAAATAGTTGGTGATGATCTTCTGTATTTCCACAGGGTCAGTAGTGATTTCACCTTTTTCATTCTATATTGCATGAATTTGAGTCTTTTCTTTCCTTTTTTTAATTAGGTTGGCTAGGGGCTTGTCAATTTTATTCATTCTTTCAAAGAACCAACTCTTTGATTCATTGATTCTTTGAATTGTTTTCTTAGTCTCTATTGCATTAATTTCTGCTCTGATCTTTATAATTTCTTCCCTTCTTTTGGCTTTGAGCTTGGCTTGCTCTTCTTTCTCTAGATGTTTGAGGTGTAATATTAGGTTGCTTATTTGTGTTCATGCTATTTTCCTAATGTGGGAACTCGGTGCAATAAATTTTCCTCTGAGTACTGCTTTCATTGCATCCCACAGGTTCTGGTAAGTTGTATTTGCATTTTTGTTTGCTTGTAGATATTGCTTAATTTCTTCTTTAATTTCCTCTGTGACCCACTGATTGCTCAAGAGTGTATTATTTAATTTCCATGTGTTTGTGGGGTTTTTGCAATTCTCTGTAAGGTTATTACAGAGAATTGCAAAAAAATTAATTTCCAGTTTCATGGTGCTATGATCTGATAACATGCATGGGATAATTTCAATTCTTTTGCATTTACTTAAATATGTTCTGTGGGTTAGTATATGGTCTATTTTAGAGAATGTCCCATGTACTGCTGAGAAGAATGTATATTCTGATGTTGTTGGATGGAACACTCTGTATACATTTATCAAATCCATTTGTTCACAGGTGTGATTCAGTTCTGCTATTTCTTTCCTGATTTTCTCTCTAGTTGATCTATCCCTTTGTGTCAATGGTGTGTTAAGGTCTCCTGTTATAATTGTGTTATTGCTTATTTGATTTTTCATTTCTGTTAATACTTGCTTTGTGTAGTTGGGTGCTCTGGAATTTATTGCATATATATTTAAGATTGTTATCTCTTCCTCTTGTAGTTTTCAGCTAACTAGTATGTAGTGACCTTCTTTATTTCTTCAGACCATTCCTGGTTTGAAGTTCACATGGTCTCCAAACAGAATAGCTACCTCTGCTTTTTTTTTGAGTTCCTGTTGCATGGAGTATTGTTTTCCATCCTTTGACTTTCAGTCTATGAGTTTTCTCCTGGGTTAGATGGGTTTCTTGTAGACAGAATATGGTTAGATATTGTTTCTTGATCCATTCTGCCAGTCTGTTTCTTTTAATTGGTGAATTGAGGCCATTTACATTAATGGTTATAATTGTCACATATTGTTTTATTGTTGACATGTTATCTTTCTGATGTTGTATCTTAACTTTCCATTCTATTTAATTGTCTGTCTTGCTTAGTGGTTTTTTCCTATGTGTATCCAGAATGTCTTTCAGTATTCTTTGTAGGTTTGGTTTGGTGATCATGAAGTTCTTCAGCTGTTCTTTGTCATGGAAGTATCTTATTTCTCCATCCATTTTGAAGGACAGTTTTGCAGGGTACATCAGTCTGGGTTGAAAGTGGTTTTCCTTAGGATCTGAAATACTTCACTCCATGCTCTTCTTGACTTCATTGTTTGTGTTGAGAAGTCTGCTGTGATTCTGATAGGTTTTCCTTTATAGGTGACCTGTCTTTTCTCTCTAACAGCTTTTAATACTGTGTTCTTATGTTGGATTTCTGGGATGTTGATTATTATATGTCTAGGTGTAGTTTTGTTTTGCTTATGTCTATTTGGAGTTCTATATGCCTCACTAACCTGTATGTCAGTTTCTATATTCATGTTTGGGAAGTTTTCAGCTATTACTTCTGTAAATAGCCTCTTGATATCATTTGTGTTTTCCCCTTCTTTTTCTTATATCCCTACTAATTTATATTATTTTTCTTTGCATAATCTTGCATCTGTTGAATTGTTATTTCCTGATTTCTTGTTATTTTTAGAAGATCTTTCCTTTCCTGTTCACTAGTTGCAATCTTATCTTTGAGGCCTGAGATTCTTCACTTTTGTTGAGGTGGTTTTTGTAACTTTCATTAGAGTTTTTGATTTCCTGTATATCTCTTTGAATCTGCTTAATGCATTCTGTTTGTCTCAAACTATTCATTCAGGAATTCTATCATTTTTCTTTGTTCTTCTAATTTTTTAGCTGTGTCTTCATTAGATGCATTCAGTATTTCTTTCACTACTTTTATCATTTCTTCTTTTACCTGGGAGAATATTACTGATTTGAGTTTCCTCATAGCTTCCTGTACTTGCTTCTTTATTTCAGTTAATATAATTTCAGGCATTTCAGGTGTCTGTGTAGTATTTTCTTTTATGTACATAGCTCCTAGGTTTTCTTGGGATGGGCTGGAGGTTTTAGATTGTATTTTGATCATTTGTTTTGTCATTTTCCTATATTTCCGTGTTTCCAGCGATTTTCCAAAGCTTTCCCTGGATGTGTTGGAAATCACCTCCTGAGCCCTCTGCTACTGGGACTCACTTGGCTTTGGCTCCCCTTGTGTGGTTGCTGGGAGTGGTCCACTCAAGCCCTTGGAACCTATGGAGCTTAGTCCAGTGTCCTAAGGGGGCTGGACAGGCACCCACGTGGGCACCTACCCGCTGGGATTGATGTTCCCAAACGTTTCCCAGACCTGCCCTGGTAAGCTGCAACTCACCTTGTGGCAACCATGCTGGCCTGGCTCCCCTTTAGGTGGGCCTGGTTCTGCTGGTTGAATGAAGTTTGCTGGGCACAGTCCACTCAAGCCCATGGACCCTCTGGAGCCTATTCCAGTGTCCTAAGGAGGCTGGGCAGGCACCCAACCACTGAGATTGATGGTCCCAAACTTTTCTGGGCCTGCCCTGGTGAGCTGCAAATCACCTTGTGGGGCAGCACTGGCCTGGCTCCCCATTAGGTGGGCCTGGCTCCCCTGGTCAAATGAAGGTTGCTGGGTGAAGTCCACTCAAGCCTGCAGAACCTCTGGAGCCTAGTCCAGTGACCTAAGGGGGCTGGGCAGGCACCCAGCCACCAGGATCAATGGTCCCAAATTTTTCCAGGCCTGCCCTGGCGAGCTCTGGAACTTTCTGAAATGAAAGCAATAGAAGTGAGAAAACAAGTGGAAAAGGTTATGGAAAAAATAATCTCTCAAGCACAAAAAGAAATGATGCTTAAATTTGAAGATATTAGAGAAGACACTTATAAAACAATAGATTAACTTTAAAAAAATGATGTAAACAAAAAAAGCCCAACACAGGAAAGAAATGAAATCCATAAAGCAGATCCAAACAGAAATCCAAGAACTTATCACCTTGATTAAAAGTACATGCAACTAATTGAATAAGAGAACAAAATATCAGATCTTAAAGCTAGGGTTGCAGCTAGTGATCAGGAAAAGAAAGATATCTTTAAAAAAGCAAATGACACAAAAACCAATCCAATAGCTACAAGATGAAGCAAAGAAGAACAGCATAAATTTGATTGGGGTCAATGAGCATGCTGGAGACAATACAAGTCAAGTGGCATAAAAGCCTTTTCAAAGAAATGATGTCAGAAAAAATCCAAAGAGTGGATAAAAATTTGACATGCAAATAAGTGAAGCATGTATAATTCCAAACAGCCATGACCAAAATAAAACTACACCAAGACATATAATAATCAGGATTCCATAAATTCAGCAGAGGGACAGACTATTAAAAGCTGATAGAGAAAACAAACAGATCATCTATAAATGAAAACCAATCAGAATCATGGCAGACTTCTAAACACAAACCTTCAAGGCAAGAAGACCTTGGAGTGAAGTATTTCAAGTTCTAAAAGAAAAAAAGTCCAATCCAAATTAATAGACTTTATGAAATTATCTTTCAGAATTAATGAAGAAAAAAGATACTTCCATGACAAAGAACAACAGAAGAAATTCATGTCCATTAAAACAGTCCTACAAAGAGTACTGAAAGACATTCTAGACAGAGATTTTTTTAAAAATGGCCAAAATTACAAGAACAACAGCAGGAAGAAACTACCAGGCATTGCAAGCAATTAAGCAGAGGGGGAAGCAGGCTATCAACAACAGGAAAATAACATGATGAACATAAGCCAAGCCAATGCATATTAGCTGCAACTCTCAATGAAAATGGCCTTAATTCACCAATTAAAGAAACAGCCTGACAGAATAGATCAAAAAACAAGATTCAACAATATGCTGTATACAAGAAACACATTTAATTCAAAAAGAAATTCATAGACTGAAAGTCAATGGATGGAAAGCAATACTTCATGCAACAGGAACTCAGAAAAAAGAAGGCATAGCTATTCTGCTTGTAGACAAAAGACAATGTGAACTTCAAATCAGGAATGATCAAAAAGACAAAGAAGGTCACTACATACTTTTAGGGAAAAAATTCAAGAGGAAGAGATATAAATCATGATTATGTATGCATTAAATATGACTGTGTAAGACAATTATTAGTAGACATGAAAATCAAATAAGCAACAGCACAATTGTTACAGGGGACCATAACACACCTCTGTCACAAAAAGATAGATCAGCTAGACAAAAAATCAACAAAGAAATATCAGAACCCAACCAAATCTGTGAACAAATGGACTTGCTAGTTATTTTCAGAGTATTCCAGCCAACATTTTCAGAATACACATTCTTCTTAGCTTCATGTGTGGTGTTCCCTAAAATAGACCATATAATAGTCCACAGAATGTGTGTAAGTAAATGCAAGGGAACTGAAATGACCCCATGCATACTATCTGATCATAGTAAATAAAACTGGAAATGAATAGCAAATGAAACTGCAAAAACTCCTTAAACACTTAGAAATTAAATAACACTCTCCTACACAACTAAATAGGTCATGCACGAAATTAAGAAAGAGATTAAACAATATCTAAAACTAAATGAGAATGCAGATACAATATACAGGAACTTATGGGACACAATGAAACAGTCCTAAGAGGAAAATTTATAGCAGTGAATTCTCACATCAGGAAAACAAAAAAAGCACAAATAAACAACCTAATATTGTACCTCAAACTTCCAGAAAAAGAATAGAAAGAGAAGCCCAATGCCCATACAAGGGGTCAGATTATAAAGATGAGAACACAAATTAATGTAAATGAGACTAAGAAACCATTACAAAGAATTAATGAATCAAAGCATTGATTCTCCAAATGATAAATAAAACTGATAAACACTTAGCCAACTTTATCAAAGAAAAGAAAACATTCAAATTCATGCAATAAGGAATGAAAAGTGTGGAGTCACTACAGATCTTATGGAAATTCAGAAGATCATCAATACTTATTTAGAAAATTGTTACTCCCATTGAATGGAAAATGCAGAAGAAATGGACAGATTCCCAGATACATATGAATTACCAAAGCTGAATCAAGAAGATACAAAAACTCTGACTAATCAAATATCAGTTAATGACATTGAAAATGTAATTAAAAACTTACCAACAAAGAAAAGTTCAGGTCCAGATGGATTCACGTATGAATTCTACTAGAAATTTAGAGAAAACTTAAAGCCAATACTCTGCAAACTCTTTAATAAAAGTATTACCTGATAATACTTACCTGGAAGTAAGTATCACCCGATAATCAAAACCAGAGAAAGACCAAACCACAAGAAAGAACTACAGGTCAATCTCCCTAATCAACATAGATGCAAAAAAATCCTTAATAAAATATCAGCAAACAGAATGCAGCAAATCATCAAGAAGATCATATACCATGACCAACTAGGATTCATCTGAAGAATATAGGTATGGTTCCACATATGCAAATCAATGAATGTAATATACCATATCAACAAAACCAAACACAAAAAATCACATGGGCATCTCAATAGATACAGAAAAAACTTTTGATGAAGTCTAACACTCACTTATAAAAACCCTTTGGAAAAATGAAATAGATGGCCCCTATCTCAATCTGATAAAAGCCATGTATGACAAACCAACAGTGAACATCACATTAAATGGACAAAAACTGAGAGCATTTACTCTAAAATCAGGTACAAGACAAGGTTGTCTGCTATCACCATTCCTATTCAATGTAGTTCTGGAAACATTAGCCAGAGCAATTAGACAAAAGAGAGAAATAAAAGGAATAAGAATAGGAAAGGAGGAAGTTAAATTATCATTATTTGCAGATGACATGATACTATATATGGAAGACCCCAAAAATTCCACCAAAAGGCTTCTAGAATTAATAACCAAATTCAGTAGCATAGCACAGAGTCAACACTCAAAAATCAATACCATTTCTGTACACAAACAGCAAACTTACTGACAGAAAACTTAGGGAACCAGGCCCTTACAGAAGCATCCAAACAATGAAATACTTAGGAATCAATCTAACAAAAAAGTAAAAGAGCTATTCATTGACAATTATAGCACTCTGAAAAAGGAGACCAAAGATGATATCAGAAAATGGAAGAATATCTCTTGCTCATAGATTGGAAGTCCTAATATAGTGTAAATGGTCATACTCTCAAAACTGTTACACACATTTAGCGCAACTCAGATCAAAATACCATTAGTATACCAAACAGAACAAGAGAAAACATTCTTAAAATTCATTTAGAACCAGAAGACACCTTAAAGAGCAAAAGCAATTCTGAGCAACAAAGGCAAGGCAGGAAGTATCACAATTCCTGACTTAAAATTATGCTAGAAAATTACTGTAAGAAAATCTTCATGTTACTAGCAAAAAGACAGACCTGTAGACCAGTGGAACAGATTAGAAGGTGCAGACACAGCTACAAACACACTCAGCTACCTTGTCTTTGACAAAGGGGCCAAACATGTTCACTGGAAGAAATATAGCCCTCTGTAATAAATGGTGCTGGAAAAAATGGTTCTCCCCATGTCAATAAAATAATAAAATTAGACCCATGTCTATCACCATGTACTAAACTAAAGGCAAAATGGATCACAAAACTAAATATTAAAGCAGAACAAAGTAGGTAGAAATCTTGAAGACATAGGTGTAGGCAGAGTTCATAAACAAAACCCAAACTACATAGGAAGCACTTCAAAGAATCAACAACTGTGATCTCATCTTATTAAAAGGTTTTTGCATTTCAAAAGAAATCATCAAAAGTAAAAAGAAAACCCATAGATTAGGAAAAAAATCTTTAGCCAACTGTCCCTCAGACAAAGGACTTCTATACAGAACATATGAAGAATTAAAAAATCAGACACCCCCCACCAAATTCAATGACCCAATCCATAAACGGGCATCTGAGATAAATATGTGCTTCTCAGATGAAGATATAGTAATATCAAGTAAATATATGAAAAAATGTTCAACATCATTGGTTATTCAAGAATGCAAATTAAAACAACACCAAGATTTCATCTCACTTTAGAAAGAATGGCCAGGATCAAAAACTTAACCAATAACAAATGCTGGAAGGAAAAAGAAATCCTTCTCCATTGCTGGTGGGAGTGTAAACTGATAAATACTGAGCAAATCAGTATGGAGATTCCTCAAGAAACTAGGATTATAGATTCCACTCAACCCAGCTATTCCCTTCTGGATATTTTCCCAGAAAAAGTGAAAACATCATATCATCACCAACCATGAATACCCATGTTTATAGCAGCACAATTTGTAATAGCTAGATATTGGAAACAAGCCAAATGCCCATAAATCCAGGAATGATTTTAAAAGTTATTGTATTTTTATATATTGAGGTACTAATCAGCTAAAAAAGGATAAACTTGAGACTTTTATAGGTAAAGGAATGCAACTTGAGATCATATTCGTAAGTGAAATAAATCAGAGTCATATGTGCAAACATCACATTGTGCCCCTAGTGTAAGAAGGTGAAAAAGTAAATAAGATCCAAAATATACAATAGATATTGGGAAGTGGGGAAAAAAACTGTTCAAACGGGAAGAGGAAGTGGAATGGGGGAAAGCAGAGAAGAAGGAAGGGAAAAGGAATATATATATATATATATATATATATATATATATATATGTAAAGATGGTTATACTACTAATTTCTATTAGTTCTTTGAAAAGAAAGGTTTGTGCTTATATTGTTTGATCAGTTTTTCATGCATATATCTTAGATCTGAGCAAATACTTTGAAGATAAAAATATACATTGTATTTAACATTGTTACTCTCCTACTGTCTTGTTTTGAAATTTTGTATCATTGTTTTTATTGTTTTTCCTCTTTAAAATAAAAAAGAAAAGGTTAGAAAGATTCATATATGTGAAAATTTAGAACTATTCCTGACTTATATTAAGTGTTCTACATGTTTTAACTATCATTACTGTTGTTATTTTTTGAAGCTCCCTTAGATAAAACACAGTTGGGAAAAGTTATCTAATCATATAGAAAAGGG
Source organism: Hydrochoerus hydrochaeris (assembly GCA_004027455.1). Taxonomy (NCBI): domain Eukaryota; kingdom Metazoa; phylum Chordata; class Mammalia; order Rodentia; family Hydrochaeridae; genus Hydrochoerus; species Hydrochoerus hydrochaeris. The sequence goes on along the minus strand of PVLA01005148.1, from coordinate 80 downwards.
AATACATGAGTATGGAATGAGATGAGATGGGATGGGGAGGGGACGGGATGGGATGGGATGGGGTGATGTGGGGTGGGATG